>CABFVX010008071.1:0-26442 GCA_902151425.1 Timema shepardi | reverse complement strand
TCAATAGTAATTCTAAAATACTATTAAAATTCAATAGTATTCCAAAAATACTATTGGTTTTCAATAGTTAATTTTCATAAGGGAGGGAAAGCGATAATAGGTGAATGCTTTTGCTGTTTTTATAGTAATTTTTTTCATCCTAAAAAAAATATATTGAGTATAAATATAGAGCTTAGCTTTCTTCACTTGGTGATATCAACAGCTGTTGATGAATATTTGATGAGACACTTTTCAAATGAAGAGATAAATCTGTCATTAAATACCAGGATATTCTTGCAGATATTTAACAATTATTGTTGATATCACCATGGGAAGAAAACTAAAATTTATGTTACTATCGGAGTATTATTAGATTTATTTTGAACAAAAGTTTTTATGTGCAAAATGTAAAAATATTTCCCTTAACTCGTTATCACTAAACTCCCTCCGTAAGTCACCTCTGTGTCTTTAGACTGTATTAAATATGGTGTTCTTCCCAGATTGCCCCAGAGTATTAGATTCCAAACCCATGGGTCACCAGGAAGTTTACACCAACAAAAAATCGGCAATGGACGCTCTATCTTTAAATTAATCATGGCAAGAGCTATACTATTAACTTTATAAAACTAACATATCTCGTTGTAAGCGTAGTGGGGAGGTATTTAACAGCCTTTTTTTTAACAATCAGAGTTTTTTTATGTCACCGTGGTAAACAGAAGTATTGCTTGCTCCGTGTCAAGCTATAAACTGAGAAACACGTTGAAAAATGGATAGGGTATAATAAGGTGAACTGGATAGAACTAGCTCAAAATAGGGATAAGGTGTAATGAAGTAGACTGGATAGAACTATCTCAAGAGAGGAATAGGGTGTAATGAGGTGAACTGGATATAACTAGCTCAAAATAGGGATAAGGTGTAATGAGGTGGACTGGATAGAACTATCTCAAAAGAGGAATAGGGTGTAATGAGGTAGACTGGATAGAACTAGCTAAAGATAGGACTAGGTTGTAATTAGGCTGACTGGATATAGTTATCTCATTATAGGAAAGAATTTCCTAATGCTATAAAGTAAGTATTTGGCTGGGGATGAGAAAATAGTATTTTAAATGATATTTACTTGGATTTGCGTAGAGAGATATAAAGTATAAGTAAACCATTTTGGAAAGGCCATTGTACTTACATCTAATAGGGATTCAAAATCCATCCCTACCTTAGACGGAAAATAAGGCCAAATATGCTTGACATTTATATTTTTTAAGTGTTCCCGAATCAGAGCTATGTACACATAGAAAAAGGCATCATTATTGTCTTACCTTTGGTGAGAAAGTGAGTGTCTGAATCCATTTTAGCTGTGATTAAGGTGTATAACGTAAATAGTTTTTAAATTATCCTCTCCTAAAATGCAAGTATCTTTCTATAAATCCCAACTTTTTGACCTATATGTACTCCAAAATATTTCGATTAAATTATTATATATTTATAAATAGGAAGCTGTTTTATATTTTCCTTTTTCTCTCAAATTTTAATTATTATTACAGTAGTTTTTTACTATATCACAATAAAATTATTATATTTGCGTTAAATTTTTAAATTGAAATGTTAAAAAATAAATAATTTAAAATTAAATGCAATGTATATTTTAAAATCTAAAAGACAAAATTAAAAACACGTTATAATTGAAGCATATTATTCATATATTAAGTGTTTATTAATTTTGTATATCCTAGCTGTAATATTCCCTATGTTATCAGTCCTTGAAAAAACATCATTAAATGTCAATATAAAGCATCTTCTAATTTTACAACGCACGTTATATAATTACGAGCACACAACCAAGAGAAGCCAAATTTTAATCCGTTAAATATACATCGTTCCAGATTCTACCAGGCCTAGATATCATAATTATCCCCCCGTGGACCAGATTGTTTTAATATCTCCGCTAATTTATCCCAGGTCAATTACCGGCATGATAATAGTTTTTCAACCAACCTCTTTATGGTTATCCTATTAAAAAGGTTAATCTTGGTTTATTTTAAATGTTTGCAAAATTATAAATGTAAATACTAAACGAATATTTGGGTTTATAATTTTAATCGTTTCTATTTATAGAATAATGTTTTAAATTAGAAAATAACTATATTGACACAAAGAAAGAATGCAAGATTAAAACTGTTTTATTTGCTACAAAAGTAACAATTATTATTGAAAAGTGGTTTAGTAATTTATTATTAAACTTATCTTTAACCTTCATAAAAACCTATTTGTATGAATTAACACTTTTAAACTAACTAAAAAGATCAAGTTGAGAAACACAAAACGGTTATACTTAACAATAATATTTGTAGATAAAATATTATGTTAATTTTTTAAAACTAATGTTAAATTACTGTTATTATTATTATTATTAGCACCGCGTCTTACTACCCGTTGGGGTTATATGCACTTACGCTAATGTGTAATGTTAGGGTGATTGTGAGATAAAATGAAGGACCTACAGTTTAACGTGGAATCCGAACCACGGTGGAGGTCTGGCATTACTCACATTCACAAGATGTCTTGTCAGAGGTGAAGGAAGGGTTCGGTATTCAGATAAATTTGTGCCGGGACCGGGGATTGAACCCCGGCCGCCAGCACAGAAGTCTGACACATTACCCCTAGACCACCAGGTCTCTCTAAATTACTGTTGTCTTCAGATATAATCGAATAAGTACTATAAGGTTTTTGAGTTCCTCTTACCGATTGGTACTGATTAATAAAAAAAATACTAAAAAGCTTTATAAATTTATAGAAAATTTAAGTCTAAAATATATTATTCTATTTAGAGTGTCAAACTCAATTTTAATGAATCAAAATACAATTACGTTTTGATAGTGCTATGCAATCAATAAATTAAATTAGTTTTTGCTTATTATATAGCCCTTCTTAACTCACTGAATGCAATATAACTTAATGATCAATGACCCCATGGTCACAAGATTGCAGCTGAGACCTGAAGCTTAGCGTGACAATCCTCACACCACTTAGCTAAAACTTAAGACCCTGCGCACGAGATGACCTTGAGAAACTTGATGGTAAGAATGTTAGAAACTTTGGCGTGTTTTGACTTTTTACCTGGGTACAATTATAGTGACCAGGTATAATATATCAAACAACAGTTTTTTTATAGTGTTTTAACCCAGTTTGACGATAATAAAAGCAGAAAGTTCCAATTCTGAGATAAACTGTCCAAAGTACTTGTTGCTTGAGAAAGTACGATTTACATCATATTTTGAGTTTGAACTACTGGGAAACTATATTAATATTAATATAAATCTAATAAGAAAATATCGGAAGTCCCTCCCATTGACAACGTGGTTAGTGTGGTAGACTGAAGATTTCACCAAGCCATGTACAATCCAAGTGGCAAGAAACAGAGTTAACCTATTTTGTAAACCGCTTTGGTGGCTGCATGGTATAACACGCTACTCTTGCAGTCGACTAGACTGCCTATGATGGGGAGATTGAGGTTTTAATCTCAATCGGGTGTACTGAGGGTGGATTTTAAACAGTGGTATTCCACTCTTCCTCCGCGAAAATGCGGGTACACTTCTTTTGAATAAAACCTTTATATTACATAAAACCATCAGCTTAATTAGTAGCCTAGATAAACGTATAACCATAACGAATAGTAAGACACGGTGCTAGTAAAATGTATATTTTATTCAATTGGTATACATCTTAGACGCTGGAGCTAGATGTGATATTTATTAAGCTCATTTCACTACCAGTCCGGATTATATGATGTGTTTTTCTCGTACTAATGTGGTTAGGAAAATGAAAGTAGAACTTATAGAAAAGGTACTAGATTTTGCAGTCATGTATAATATAAATTATTCGTATACACCTTCCGTAGTATACCGATGTTTGGTTTGAACCCTGACCTACCTGTGTGTCCTTTAACATCAATGTGACCTTTGACCTTTGACACCGATCTGAATAGTGTGTATTGTAATGATTACGTCATGTCGCAATGCAGTGTATGATGTCGTAACCAGGTTATTTTTGAATGTGTGATGTCATAGACATCTGGGTCATTGGATTGTTTTTTAGAGTGTGGATGTGCTGGTTAATTCTGGTCCAAACTTGTTAGTTCCTGTCCCATTAGTTTTTATGTGTGCACATTAGTTTTTTATGTTTGCTAATTTGTCTATTTTGTGTGTCATTGGCTCGTATGTCTAGGTAGAATTGGGGCTGGCATTGGAGCTAATTTGTGGGAGTTTTTTTATTTATCGGTGGGGGAGCATGCAGTCCATAAAGATGGGCACTCCTCCCACAATGTCCCATAAAATGTCGGCATCGCTACTGAGGGAAGGAACGTGCAGGAGCATCCTCTCTCGACGGCCGTTTAGCGTAGATTGTGAAAATTGGCTCTTTCGCGCAAGGCCCCGAATCTATTTTAATGTTACAAACCTCCCCCTACCACTTTGACCATCAATGTAGTAATGGAATTTCTTGGTGACATCATCGCAACCATGGTGCCAGTTTGGCGACTTGACAAGACAAGTCGAGACAGGAATAGATCACGACCTCGAATTATGTTACAATGGGTTTTCCTTAATGACGTAATTCTGGCGCCAGTTGGCCAGCTCGACAAGACAAGTAGAAACAGGAATAGATTTTGACTTTGAAACTGTGAGGTCATTGACCCTGTTCATTCTTGGTGACACTTTGGCAGCTCAACAAGTAGAGACTCGTATCTGATAGCCTTACGTGTAAGGGGAAAACAGGTTTTGCTTGAATAAAATACGATATTACAAACCTATATTTATTATGCAATAAAGGTTTCACAGATATACATAATTTATATAATACACTTTTACAGGAATAATGCATATATTCGTGTATATGCTTCTCTACAGTGTGTCTTAAATGTGTTAGTAAAATTGTTTTTAGTTCACAATCCAGCATGTAATAGTCCAAATCGACGACTAGACGTGTATAGTAGGTAGCACTGATAGGAAATAGGTTTGTGATGTGCATTTTCACCGTAGGCTGTTAGAAACAAACGACATCCTCTGATTCTGTTAATGTGTCGCATACATCCATGACGAGTGTGTTGATCAAATCGTTGCAATATCGTGTGACGGGTGTTGACCACATATCTCATCAGTCGACGGTGACGTAGATAAGGTTCCACACCTCAAAAAGACGCAACCAGCTAGATGCTAGATAGGTGATGAGTTTGAGTCCAGCGTCTTTTTTCTCGTTGATGAAGACCATATGGTCACTGCACATTCATCTAAGAGAGATTTCCAGATTAGTCAGAATAATCTTCTGAGGAGGTTGCGTGTTTCTGAAAAACTTTAATATGACCGACTTGTAGTTTCCCAGGTCTTGCCACTCTCTACGGTTAAACACTGCACAATTACCTCACCATTTTTCTATCTAGACATAGGGCCTAAAGTTTTTCTTGATACTCATACCAACAATGACTCATTTTGCATCGAATTCGTCCAACGGAAGCAAATTATTGAAAATACTGGTGATGGTGAGCGGATTCACCAGTTTTTCTTTGCGTGTTCAAACGTCTTGACCTTCCATTATGTTTTATCGCTTCAACGACTGTCGTGATTAAGGCTGGCACACAGTCGGGACTCGACTTTTATGGGGGAAGACGAGGTGCACGCTGATTGTACGCAGCCTCTTGAAGGGCGACAAGCCCCTACTGTCTTGAAAATGTGATATAACATCTCAACACATTAGCGTCATTTACTGTATGATTTATGGGCGAGAATAGGGCTATGAAAGTATTAATTTGAATGTTTTGATGCGATAGAGAAGGTATATAATACAGTAATGTCCGCAAACGTTTGAGGTTATGCTTTGAAGTTGTATCGTTTTATGAGACGTATGGGAAGTGTTTTTGCGTATAAATCTCAGATGCTACATTATATGGGGTGTAAAAACATTGCTGTAAAATTATTCTTCCCCCCTGTTTTTGTCGATAAAATGGCGATCAAATGCTTCCCAGGATTTGGGAATGGATCCGTGTTGATGACGAGAGCTGAGGGTTGCGCTATTCTTGGAAATAGTTGATCAGCAGGGAAAATACCCGATCATAAACAAAGGAACCACTGGTTTGTTTTCAGCAAACGTCTTATTGTGTGTGTGTGTGTGTCCATCTTCAATCATCCAATCTCTAAGTCCCCAAACGATGGAAGCCGAAAATATTTCGAAACAGAAATATGTGCAAACCACAAGGAGCATACAATTTAAATGTTTTCAAAGATAGACAACCTCTGTCATACAGATCTACTACAGGCGTAGGCGTTTATTTGGCTAGAAACTATTTGTTTTCTCCCCCTTAAAGTATATGGTTTCTGCACGCATTGTGGTACGATAGATGAGGGATTCAAGCAGACAGTATCCACATAGCCTCTATCTCAGAGAATACCATGCAGTTTGTTGACGATATAATTTACTTGCTATTTAACAGCGATGAAAAGTTCCTCGATTGCTTATGGGATTTTTAAAAACCAATGTTGAAGTAATGTTCCGCATACAGATAAAACACTCACTTCCTTGACGATAAACTCCTTGCTGTCGTCAATAAAACCCTGGATGTCTACAATGACGTCCATGATTTAAATGACAGGATAAGGGTTGGGAATTTTCTTATATTAAATCCAAAATCAGTCAAGATACTTCTGTCCTTGTCAATGGTGAAGATGTTGGCAAACTCACCATACACAATACAGTTGACGGTTTCGGTGAGAGCTCTGATGAAGCTTACTTCGATGCTCAGAGAGCCATGCATCGTCGAATTATAATTCGATGCCATGTGGGTGGAAAGACTATGTGTGAGATCAAAAGCAATGATATGGTGTCCCTTAAGGAAGGCTTCCCGTGTGATTCCGCTACCTTCTTTCATGATATGTATACCCATTCCAGAAAGCAGTGTGTGGTAGGATATGACATATTTGCCGTTCATAAAATTTGGCTGTAACGGGTTTGACGGCCCTTTATTCCCGTCCACGCAAAACGAGAAATGGTTCATGCCATATGTTTGGAAATTGAACGGGTTCTTGGTGGCTTATCCGTTGAACGCAGACGGTAAATTAGATGTGTGAACCATCTGTGATGGATGATAAATGTTTGTACTGGATCCATTGTCAACATTTAAAACGGGTTTGCGTGGGTGGGACTGAAAAGAGATTGAGTTCACTGCCTGTACACTCGCAGGACTGGGGGTGTAGAAAATACATTTCAACTAAAAATATTTACCGCTTGTTTCTTGACCTTTTTAAGTCGGATGACGGCAGAAGACTGAAATCAGTGCTTCTTACGAAGATTTTTATAGCCTGAGCTGGTCATCATTGTGTCGATCTAGTGCACTGCCTTGCTTTCAGAGGAGCTTGCTCCAGTACTTTGGAACTCATGGTTATGAATTGATCTGTAATCGAGAAAATTCCGTGTTTTTATAGCTTTTGCATTGTATGTTAACGCGCCATCTGACATTTGTGCGGGTTCTATATCTGAACCAATCTGGTGTACCTTGCTTTAAATCTTACAATATATACCCGTGGGGAGTACTTGTAGCATCAGCGTAGGCTTCTCGTAAAACACGGAGCCTTTCAGGACAGACTTGACGTGAAAAGGGTTTAATTTGAGTTTTAACCCTAGGATTTTTAAAAAGCACGATAATGTTTTTGACCCTTGCTCTATTAGATTATATTTTGTTTAAGATGCATGATGCTAATATTATGATAATGGCCACCATTTGTGAAAATATCAACGATCACTTCTTTGGCTCCACTCATCAGGTCATCCAGGATAATCATATGTGGGTCGTCATTACAGGCGTCATCCAATTCCAGCAAGCCCTTAGAGAATATAACACAGGGACTTGGCTCGTCTTGTTTAAATTCCGGTTTCCGTAAAGCATAACACCAGATGATTTTACAAATTTAACGTCACACATTGAGTCCAAGTGCGGCTACAAAATATGACTTTCACCAGACGGAAGGACCACTGATTGTGGCTGAAACTTGATGTTTCAAATAGTCCATAATGATTGAAAATAGACTTACATGCTAAATGAACTTGTATTTATTGGATACGATGGAGGGTTGTGGATGTTAAAACCCACATATAACAGTTTTTATAATATTTATTTACACAAATAAATATTTTAGAATATAGCTCGCAACATGTGAAGTATATATGGAATATTTATTTACAATAAAGATAGTTATGAAATATATCTTCAAATTTTAAGTTTATTTTACATGTTTAGGAGTAGAGAAACACGTAATCAATTTATTGAAGTCATAGCGGGAATAGTGGCCTCGGTCCTAAAGATATAATCTAATTTACAAAGTCCAATTTAAAGAGTATTTGAATATATACATACACAGACAGATAGTTTTAATTTAAAATATGCATAAGAAAATAAAAAAAATTATTAGTATTAAAATAAATATATATATACAAGCAGCTACTGCTATTTTCCTAGAGATAATCAGATAATAATCAGGTTTAATATATAAAAAATATCCCGGGTGCATAAAATAAATTAAAAAATTAATATGCGTGTTTTCATGAAACAAAAATAAAACAAATCTCAACTCTTTGAAAAATGGTATGTCAGTGGAACTTTCCCAATGAAATGAAAAAATATGATTATTGATCTTTTATAAATTATAAACTCATGACGAGCGCGTTTACAAGGACTCATATACCCATACCTCCACGTATATCAATAGTTATCTGTCGTTTAGTGTACACTCGCCGGTGAACTTAATTATGTGAAACGGCACATACAGTCGCGAAACCTTTTCTTATAATTGTTTGTGGTATCTGTATGTATATTTCCACAACCTGTTCGGTGAACATCGTGTTCAAAATGTCGAAATAATGCCATTCAGGTTCTAATATATTTTGGAGATCCTGCGAACCTTGCACACCGTTTTTGTTTTGGCCGGATTGCCATGACACAAACTCGGTATGCGTAATTCTTGGGGCCACCAGATACAAAGGCGCTAATATAGCTTCCCGGGCTGTAATATTGAATTTCGTAAGTGAGGTCACCTAAAAATTCTCCGGTCAGTGGACTCCAATCACCGTGGCATTTGGTGAATTCTATCTGTAACATGATACTAAACAAGGTCCCCCAATATTTATAGAATGCTTTTTAAGTGCAAGTGTAGTATAGCACTGCCACACTCGTGTTAGAGTTAGGGCGCAACGCGTTGGGCACATCCTTAAAATCGAAGAACATTACCTCATCATTAACATCAATGACACTGTCCACGGTAATGTATGGATACATCAGGTAAATGTGGATGCGATGATTTTTGTTGACAAAGGCTACACTTGGTAAATCGTGTCTTTGCCCAAACTTTCCTCATAGTAAATTTAAAAATAGTTTATCCAGTGTTTGTATACCAGTGTTTTTACAAACAGAAACGAACCCTTTTTAAATAATTTTGAATATAATCTAACTTCTCATTTTGTAAGGTACACCACTCTGGCCATCCGCTGGCTTCTTTTTTACTTTTGAAAAAATGATCAATGTACCCATTAATCAATTCACTAGAACGTGTCTGATGATCGTTAACAATTACTTCGTACTCTAATACTTTACGTACTGCTTCAATGGCGTAGACTTTTTCAAAGGTTTTCCGGATCTCGACAATCAACCAGACATGCCAGCCAGCGTTCTTTCTTGTTGAGGTGCTGACCTATGCCTTGATTTTTTTTCTCCAAGTGAATTTTGTGGTGGCTGATGGGAATTTTTTGTATTTGAACACGTAAGGATACAATGAACACACATCCAAGTACTTGATCTTCTCTCCAGAAGGAAGGACTGTTTCGTGGAAGAGTTTGATACAATTTGTACACCCGCCAAAGAATGCGTCCCTGGAACCAAGGGGCACCTTGATGTACACATTGTGCTGGAGTTAAAATTGTTTCAAATCCTTGCCTGTGCGTTTCTTTGAATTAAACATACACAATAACATTTAAACAACCGTGTAGCCAGCATTCTTTAACTTTTCCATGCAGGCAATGGTCACTTCATAATGCGTCTCCATGATCTCGTGGTGGCTCTTTTTAATAGGGGTGGTCTTTTCAGGATAACAGAGATGGCACCCGTGCCAATAACATTCCAGTACGGAAAGACGGTGGTGGTATCCTTAACTTTAACTTCGCCGTCTACACATCGCTCTAATATATATTCATCACGGCCTTTGCCCAAACGAAGGATAGCGACACGAAGGTGATGGGCCTCCCAGGAGAGCCATTGTACAGCGACATGCAACTGTTTGTTTGCACAGCTGTAGCCATCGTTATTGATGATACCGGTGATTTTATTCCTAAGATTAATTCGTCAGTAAGCCAACATAGTCGCTCCTGCGATTGTACACACCACTCTGAAAGGATCCCACTTTTCTATTTCCATTAGGATGTTGCTAAACTTTAGGCAGGCCTCACGCAATAAATTTCCAATTCATGTTTAAAATCAAAGACATATTTTTCTCTGACTAGCGAGTCATACCACTTCTCAAAGTGCTCCTTTACCTCAACTGACATCTTACCGATGCCGTAGTCCTCCTTTGGCGGCAAGGCGCCTCTATAACCCGCGTTTTATTTTTTACTCAAAAAATGGGAGAAATGTCCTCTCACCAATGACTCGTCCAAGCAAAATGTTTAGGGTATCTTGAACAACGACATCGTGAGAATGTTCAGCGAATCAATAAAGTGGATCGGGCCGTAACACATATACATTATTTTACCACCGTTCATTATGAGCTCTAGAGTCCAATTCCTTACCTACATCATGTATTTTAAAATAAAATTTCCATCATAGCTCTTTGTATTATAGGCTAGGTGGCTGATGTCCATGCTCTAGAATTCGAAAAGGAGGTTAGGTTCGTGCAAGTACGTAATGGCCGCACTTTGAAGAAGCGTTTCTTGTGTGCGTTCAAAATCATAGTATATGAACATGATTTTTTTTTATAGTGACAGCTTGGATGGGGTTAGCTTAATATAGTAGAAATGAACTAAAGTACGATGGGTTTCACATATTCCACAAAAAAATATTAAAACACTGGTGTTAATATAATGCTCATTACAAACTGAAAATTTAACCACAGACCTCACAAACATTTTTGACATCACAGATCAACATGTGACCTCTGCAAACACCGGGACATTTGTGGTTATCAAAACAAGTGTGGTTATGAATCAGCTCCCACAACCTTTACAGACCGCAAATTGAACTCCACTGCAAACTGCTTTAGCGTAGAAATTTTCGCAAGTGTAATCGCATTTTTGCTTGTTTTTATTACTTAATTGTACACGAGACTCAAGGCAAAAGCACACTAACTTAAATGCGGCTGTCTCGAATGTTATGACATCAAATTGGTTTTTATTATCGTCCTGGAAAGTACAAATAAATTTAACCCTTTAACCCTTTCATTGGAACGGGGGGGGGGGTAGGGCCCTCATATAGGACCGGTCTCCACCGACTGAAACAATTTCAAATATATCTCTGTGAATTCAAAATCACCATGTTCAGACACAACTTTGTATTTTTGAATATTGCGGCCTTTCTTTATATGGTATAGGTGTTCATGTACATACATCATGGTTCTATTTTAATGTCGCACACAGCCTTGGTGACCACCAATGCAAGGACAAGACAAAGTGTATCTTCATCATTTTGAATCGTAGTGATTCCTTTGTTGTTATGGCTATATGTGCTAGTGGGAAAGTGTTTATCACATTTATGATTACTCCTCTCGCGTGGCTCTTTAAAATTGTGTAGCTTGACATTAAAGGGGGATGAAGTGAGGAACGAAACATTGCTTTTTAACACTCGTTCTACATTATAGAGCACAGCCTGCAAGTCAAGCTGATCTGCTCGTCTAAATGATATAAATAGAGGTCTTTATGAGGAGTCTGTGTTGTCAAATAGCAGCCCTGCGTGATCCCCCACACTAACTCCATGATATTGGAGACACCCTAGCAAGGCATTGATTTGCTCCTCGAGCCAGGTTTGAGCGTAACGATCGCTCTCTGACATTCTTATTTGTATGTTAAATTCACGCCCGACATAAAGAATGTTTTAATTGTTTAATTCTCTCCTCGACGATTCTAAGAGAAATACCTTTAGATAACCCTCCCCCAACCTTATTTACCGGGCTACTAATTCTGGGTGGGTGGGGGCTGATAAGGAGCTTACTGCTGCAAAATCCTCCACTGGGACGTGGATGACTCTGGTCAGTCGCTCTCCGGCTCTTAGAGGTGGTGGAGTTCATGGAAGCGGGGCACTGTCTGGAAGCGTCACTGCTTCAATGGGCTGGATGGGGTATTTTGTATTGGTAATTCCCGCCTCCAGTTGAATTTAAACCAAAGAGTTAGCTGCATACAGAAGTCTTTTGTACTGCAGATCACATGAATTGACGTATGAATATGTTAAATTGTGGGATTATGAGAGCTTGTACTATTATTGCATTATTATTTTATAGGTATTGATAATATCTATACAGGTGCAAGATGTAGCTCATCTGACTTGACGTTTGAATGTGTTAAATTGTGGGGATTCTGGCAGATTTGAAAATACAAACTATTTTGCATTCAACATAAGAATTGTGTATCACATGATTCGACGTATTTTTTTTTAGAATACGGTATTTAATTAATTTATTAAGAAATGAATCCTCATCAAATTCTTAAAGAAAGCCTTATATAAACTTATTTAGTAACAATTTGTGCGATACCATAAAAATCACAATAAACACTCTCAAATAAATTATTTGTAAATTATCATAGAATTATTTTGAATTTACTAAGTTATTTGTACTGCAGATCACATGAGTTGACGTGTGAACATGTTAAATTGTGGGATTCTGTCAATTTAGAATATTAGTTGTATTACTTTTTATAGGTATTGATAAAATTTATAAAGGTGTCTGATGCAGATAACCTGATTTGACGTGTGAATATGTTAAATCGTGGGAATTATGATAATTAAGAAAACACAAATGTTTGTTTTCATTCAACATCAAAGTTTTTGATAACATGATTTGACATAAATACTATTTGTCCTACCAAAATCATACTATAGCTGTCATTGTAGATGGAAGTAGATTTATAAACCTGTCGCTAATGCTGATGTATGAGGGGGTGGAGGAGGGAACAACACTATTGAATGCATTCCTTAACTTTAATGCTAATAGAGATCAAAGTATAATCAGGTCACAAAAGTTCACTGCTGTAACTTCCAGGTTGCATGCTTTGTGTGCGTGCCATGAAATTACTTACATAGAACACTGTCAATCTCATCCAGATTCGTATAGATGTCATTGTAGTGGCTGCTTGTACCAACCCCTTCTACCAGATGAAGAACCGACGGGACTTAGTGGTATTGTGTGGGTTGGATGGTAGTTGCTACTATGCCTAAATTGCAATGTTCTAAAACATACGGCACATTTTTTACATGTCAGTAGTTTGACCAAAGAACTCTGGGGGATTTTTATCTTCTTACACTCTTCAATACATCCACCCATACTAAATGGCATATTCCCAAGATTATATATACACCACCCAAAAAATAAATTTGACCCATCCACTGACCGAAAAAAAAATATTTGGGAGGTCCCGATTCAAAGAGGATAAAAATAAGTTATATCTCCCTGAACAATTAGTTTAGTTACAAAATTAGCCATATGATGCAGCTATTTCGGCCAGACAAACTTCATCTTCCATGAAGCTCCCCAGCATTGCTCTGATAAAAGCCCCCTCTTCCCCTCCGAGCCAGTCTTTGTTAAATTCTAATAAAACATACAGCGTGGAAGATATCTGGGTCCAAAGATAGATAACAGTTGTAATACATACAGTCAGTCAATGAAACGTCAAATTTTTAAATTATTTAAAAAACCGGTATTAAAACTGTATTTTTAAACAAATTTACTGTTAAAATTATTCATCGTTATATATAATGCCTATACTGTTTAAATGAAATAAAGTCACAGTTAATATTTTATTTTATTAAATAAATACAATAAAGCTACTGTTAATATGGGTCATTATTATTTAAAAATTGTATATCAAGTTTATTAACACTGACAAAAAATAAATGATTGTCAAAGTTAAATTCATAATTTAAATGTTCGAGGTCAGTATTTATAAAATGTGTAACACTTAAAAACATAAATAATGTTGTCCACAATGCTTACCTACTTTCGTTTACTCCCTCAGGCAAACCTCCTATTGCCGTGTGATCGAAGTTCATTTTTTTATATTCTTACTGCTTGAATATCAGAAGTAGAATGAGAAAATTTTCAAATTGCGAGGGTTTTTATACAAAATCTCATCCGGATGTAGCCTTCTCTCAGCCTATTGGCTAGTTATAATTTTTAATTTAGCTTCATTACCAAATTAAATGTAATACCGTTACTCGATCGATTGTGTCTTGATCATCGTTGTATAAGTCCATGAGTAGCTTAGCGCAAGAACAGCGACCTTTATCGAGGTTCTTATCCCTTAGATTTTCACTCTCGCAAATGCGGAGTGCGATCGACCAGTGTAAGGATTCATTTGTTCGGACGCCCTTTTTTAACATACATAAGCAATGATATAAAGATTCGAATCTCGGGGGACATGCCGTCTAATGGCTATGCTCGTCTAATTCTGGTTGAGAAGATTGGAATCGAGTCCAAGCTTGGTAAACTGTTAGTAGCTCTCTCTCCGGAACGTTTTCTTAATCATCCCTACCACATTAACTTAATTAATGTATAGACATTTAGCCAGAAAGGGTGTGTGTAACTCATCTAGTTATGGTGGTGAAGGTCGGGGTTAAAAATCTCCACTTAAGGGGAGTTCTCAATAAATGGTTTACCTCTACCTCACTACACGTAAATGCTGGAACGTTTATACCTTACTCGTGGTCCATGCTGGTATGACGGATACCTATATCCGCGAATACAACCACTTTTAGTAGATCTTTTTAGGGGAGGGATAGTGTCCCTAGATCACTGTGAAGCTTAGTCCACTTCAGCACCTGAATAGTCTAAGGCGTCACTCTCATGTTTGGCTCTACTTCTGAGAACGAGGAGAGCGTGGTTTGAACCCCAATCTGGTTCACTGATGGTGATTTTTTCCACGCAATTTCGTGTGCAATTCTTCAGCCCTATCATATTAGCGTATAACACGATCAGATAGTAAGATGCGATGCTATGTATTCATACGGATGGTGCTCAGATATCAACATTGATATTCTGCAGTTCACATGACTTGACGTATGTAACCATTACCAGCGGTCAGTATATCACTAATTTTACGTATGAATATATTTAGTTTGTTTGGTAGAAAGAATAATTACGAACTTATATTTTTTTGCAATCAATATTGACCATGACTTGACGTAGGAAGTACCTAGAACAGGACTATAGTATGATTCTGGTAGGATGAACAGATTAAAGATACAAATTTTATGACCAGTATCTATCAGATCTTGGACCTGCCATATTAATGTATTTAATTTGTTTGATATAACAGACAGCCATTTATTGGTAGGAGGAATAATTTAGAATATTCACACATAATTTGCTGTCAAGTGTCTACAACAGATCAAATTACTATTTATGTAATTGTGTTTTCCTGACAAAATACTACTATAGGCATCCTTTTACCGTAGATTATAATCACATTTTAGTGATACAGAGTGCTGGAAGACACTTAGCGTGCTACACGTGGCGTAATAATTAGGGATCTGAGCAGAATTTTATTGATTAAACATGTTTAGTGTAATCATCAGCGAGTAATGAAGGCCCTGGGGCCCCAGGAAAATAACCGTAGATGTTCTCTTCAAACTTTGAGGGGGATCTGTGTGCCATACAAGGTTATGTTCTTGATAGTTTCTTCATTCATTAGTAATCAGGCTCCGAATTGACATCATTATATGCTCCACTGCTTTCCGTCTATAAATTCCGAGGGGTGGACCCCAAACACTGGCTGTTTAATTGTGGTCCCTGCCCTATGGTGTGGGCAATGTCCCGAGTTTGGACCCTCTGTCTCACACTGCCTATACTTAACAGAATTGTCGACACGTCACTGGAGGAGTGCTGGAGACTGCACGCTATCCCTACCAATAAATAAAAAACTCCCACGTCAGTCCCAATCATACCCAGACATTTAGATCCAATAGGCACTAAAAAACTAATGGGCATACATAAAAAAACAACGGCACACATAAAACCTAGTGGGATAAAAATGTAGAAAAAAAATAAAATGGGGCGACAATTAATCGCAATACACTCTCTCTCCCGATTGGGGTCAAAGGTCAAATTGCCGCTAAAGGACATCCTAGCTACTAATAAATCCCATGACTCATATATAAGTAGGTTAATATTTTTAATATTTGCTTGAATGGAAAATTGCTAATTTTAAAAGTTTGGGTTGTTTTGAATGAAATAGAATAAACTTTGTTTGTAAAGTTTGATATGCATGTTTAAAACACATAAATTATATAATTAAATTACGACTTATAATCTAACTTAAGATTTATTAATCCTAATACCATATAGTCAGCCCTAATATATGAATCTTATTAATATAAGATCATTAGATGATTTTAAACCAATAGAGATCTTCAGTTCCACTGGAATTGAACCAAGCTTCTCTATATTTTGTGGTTGACCACCGCAACTCCTTTAGTTAAGAGGACGGGTATAATTACGTATTTTGGATGCAGCAGCTGAGGGTAAAATCTAAAATCTAAACATTTTGATTTGATTATAGCGCTATTTTTTTTCTAGTCTACAATGATAATATTTTACTATAATATTATTAATGTTATGTATGCGTAGAGTCCCATTAAAACAATCTCTTATTTCAATTTGTCAATAATATAATGTGAATAAGTTAGGAAGACACATGTAGAAGTGATTTCTTGTTAGAGCATGGTAATTCATCTAATAAGTAAGCTAATCGGAATCGTATCTAAATTTAACTGAATAGAAGAGTGTTAGCAGATATAAACATATGTTTATAACAAGAATTTTAATGTGATCAAACTATGTCATTTTAAAATTGTTGTAACTTTATTTATATATTTATATCACCTTAGGTATGCTAATATCACCTAAAAACAATATTTCACTATGTTTATATAACACAAATAAAACTTTTTAAATAAAAATAAGTATTTGTAAAAATAAATTAGTAAAAGAAAACCACACTATTTTACTTATTTACAAATAGCTGACTAGAAAACGTGAGACGAATGTGTTTAAATACAAGTTAATATTGGATTTTGTTTAGGTAGGTATTTAAAATAGATTGTAATTTTCTATTTATATATTTTTAATATTGAAATATGGGGGAAATGAATGAAGCTCTCAAACAAAAAACTAGAGATAAAAACTGTTGTATGTGTATTTGTACAAAGCAGGCGTCCTATTGACGTGCTCCCTGCGGGTAATTTGGTATAGTCCTAAAGAGAGCAAGCAAGCGGCCACCATGAAACATGCCAGCAATATTGTGTTCCTCTGATCAGACCTCTCTTGGGACTATCAACAGCCGAGCTAGCATTATACACAGCTATCCCCTCCCTCGACATCACATCTGGAAACATGCCTGCACCGGCTGACTAAATCAACTTCATTATCTCAAACACTTTGCAAATATTACATAGAAATTGTTCATGGAATTTAATTCAGTAACATTGGTTTTAATAAACTAGTAGGGCTGCATATTAATCAAAAACAGAGATATTATTTTCAACAAATTGAAAATGACACATAATAAATTTTTCAAGTAGAATTTGTGTTTTAATTTGTTTGAGTGATTTAAATTGATGAAAATGTCTATGAGCGAGAGTGGAAAGCTCTATCAACTTTGCCGGGAAGGTATTTTACCATAGATTCCAGATTTATTTTACATGCCACAATTGTCGTGGGATCAACGGCTTCACATTGCCTCCGAAGGAAGTTGTGCTACGGATTTTTATATTCCAAGAAATTTCACCGACCTCAGATAGGGTTGAACCTATGACCATCTGAGCCTCGAGCTTGTAATCTACCCCAAGCCCACCGAAGTCAACCGAAACTTAAACAATATTTGTTCGATAAATCTACAGTTTATATTTTATTGATATAATAATTATTATTATTATTAGCACAGCGTCTTACTACCCGTTCGGGTTATACGCACTTACGCTAATGTGTAATGGTAGGGTGATTGTGAGATGAAATGGAGGACCTACAGTTTAACGTGGAATCCGAACCACGGTGGTGACCTGACATTCCCCTCATTCACAAGATGTCGTGTCAGAGGTGAAGGAAGGGTTTGGTAATCAGATAAATCTGTGCCGGGACCGAGGATTGAGCCCCGGCCGCCAGCACAGAAGTCTGACACCTTACCCCTAGACCGCCAGGTCACCCTTTTATTGATATATGTTTAATTAAAATACATATAGGTAATTCATAGAATAGTACTTTAAAAAAAACCTTTAAATTGCACTTCAAGATATCAAACAATTAAGAAAATTTTCAGTATCTTTCAAATATCATGGAATTATAGTTTACACTTTATGTTGATCTTAAACCAGAGCAAATTGACCTTATTTGAGAAACACACTTTATTTTTAGTATTTAAAATTATTATATTTAGCGATTAACTTTGGGTGTTTCGTATCTGCGGTATTACGGTATAAAATAATACTGACGCAATAGTCTAGATTGTCAAGGATGGATTGGTGGGGTTCAAATCTAGGTTAAATATGTTGAAGGTGAATCTTCCCAAGGTCAATTCCCCCCCCTTACCCCCCTAGTAAAATGTAGTTTCAATTTTATTAACTCTACATAATTATACATTTTTATCTTAATAATACCTGATTCACTAGTGTGAACATGCGGAGAGCTCAGAAAGGTGGTAGAACGAAGTGTATTAAACCAAAAACACTAATAAATAGTTATAATAGTAATAATAATAATAATAATAATAATAATAATAATAATAGTAATAACAAATTTTCAAAAAATCTCTGACAATAGGTTAAATCAAAATATTGAATACACTGTTTCAGAAAAGCTATGTTTCACAATTTTATTAGAAACGTAATTGTAGCATAGATTGATAAAAATCTAAAAAATTGGGTGAAAACTTTTCATGTAATGGCTAGTGATAAGATACTTTCCTACAATTACTATTATTAAAATAAATATTTTTATTAAAGTTCTCATGATTTCTTTTAACTTTCTCTTCTAAGTATTTATCATGGCAGGAATAAGAAAATAATAATAATAATAATAATAATAATGATATATTTTACTAGCTTTGGTATTTGAGTAGTCCAAGGTGCTAAGTTATCATTACTCATATTTTAATTCAAGATCAAGTACAATGGTGAATAAAGATATTAAAAATATAATATATATTTTATTCGCATTATATTTGCACAATAATTACTGTAGTTAGTTTCCTTAAATTTACTCTCGTCATACTTGCCTTCAAACGTGTTCTTCATTAAAATTATAAAATAATTTAAATTTAACGATAACCTCTATTGCAATTTTAAATAATTTATTCTATTATTACTTTGCATAATATATCCGAAGTTATATTGTATTATTTCCATATAACTATTGTATTGTTTTCAATAACACTCTTGTAAGGATATAAAATAACATAAATATACAATACTATATTAATAATACCAATACAATTAATTACACCTTTATGTGAGATAGAAATAAATACTTTCCAAAATATATTAAACATATCTGGAAAGATTATTACAGTAGGACACCCATACTCAAGGGTAATACGTTCCTAGATCCACCCCGGTTACGCCAAACAACGGATAATACCGAACTATAATACAGCGTGATATTCCTGTGACGTACATTTATACGGTAAAGTTTAATTGATAATTTATTTAGAGTAATACATTACCAACTTTATATAGATTAATAAAAACCTGTATTGTGCACTACAGTGTACTTTCTCTTCTGCATTCTTCTTGTTGCGATGATCCCTGATGATGATGATGATGATGGTGATATGACAGCACTGGGCCCACGATGAGGAGATGAATTGGGCTGTTGGTGTAGGCATTGGGACTTATAAACTATTTTTTTCTTTAATTAAAGGTAAAATCATTATGCAGCTGTAAGCCACGGATAGTAAATCCGCGGATACCCTTCAACAAATTAAGCGCCAAACAGTTGTACTGCCTAACTGGGATATACAACATGTAATTGACTGATGGAGAGCCAGGTCCTGTTTTATCTCAACCGTTTGGCATCTCACCTTTCCTATGTCTGACACGAAATATAGATGTTTTTTATGTCTCGTGACTTTTGGATCAACCTTAATTTGGTCCTTTAAGTATCATTCACATTCAACAGCTTGACAAACTAATGTGAGGAATGCCAGGCCTCCACCGTGGTTCGGGTCCCACGTTAAATTGTAGGTCCTTCATTTAATCTCACAATCACCCTACCAATACACATTAGCGTAAGTGCGTATAACCCGAACGGGTAGTAAGACGCGGTGCTAGTAAGAAGAATAAGCTTGACAAACTATTTATTGTATACAGTATATATTTGAGCCCTGTATCCTCAGTAATGAGATTCTCACAATCATCAAACTGATATTTGTTTGGTTTTTGTCCTTTAATTTGTTTCTCATATTCCAACAAAATTATCCGGCAGTACTGACTCAAGTAAGGTATCGTGACTTCTGTGCTGGGGGTCCGAGTTTCAATCCTCGGTCCCGTCACAGATACATCTGATTGCCAAACCCTTCCTTCATCTCTGACAAGACGTGTATTAATCACAGCTTGGGAATGTGTGGAATGCCAGGCCTCCACCATGGTTCGGATCCCACGTTAAACTGTAGCTCCTCCATTTCATCTATCAATCACCCTAACATTACACATTAGCGTAAATGCGTACAACCCGAACGAGTATTAAGACGTGGTGCTAATAATAATAATAATAATTTGTATCTTTCTTTTAGAACGTACACAGATCAGATCATTGTTTTGATCAATTCACTACCGGCAGTGTTTTCTAAACCAGTTGTTTTTCTTCAACAATTCAGTTTCTGTTCTGTCATACCACAATGCTATTTTCTTCCATTTACTCATCCCACTGATCCTTACGTATAAATTAGCAGTATACTGACCAAACAGGCTGTAAAATATTTTAATACCTCCTCTACACTCCCAATATATATTCTCGGTAGACATAGCTTACTGTCATCTATGAAGTCCTCTGTTATCTCTTTTTCCTTAGGTTTCCACACTCTTGAGTGTTTCCTCCTGGGCAGTTATAATTTTTTCAGGCTTTGTGAATCTGAACCAGCCAACAATATGGCTATGTTCAATGTCTATGTAAATACTGAGTATCACTTTCACATCCAGCATTCATTCTTGCAGCTGTTTGCCTACAATAATATAGTAAATAATTGAGCATTGCTCTCAATTTCATTCATATATGGTGATATGACATATGTTTCTCATGATATGTGTTCCCAAGCATTAGAATGTTCCTCTATCAGAAATAAAGGAATCTGAATCCCTCAGTCTTCCTGGGCCACCAGCCTTATGGAGCAACTATGTTATCATACCCTTGTCTCACAGCTCCTATTTAGAAATTAAAATCACCAATAATATTAGCACCTTTTCTTGAAATCATTAAGTTTTTCCTTAAATTATTCCTATACCTTATGATCAAAACCTGTCTCTGGTACGTTACAATGGATTATATCTTTGTTATGTGTAAAATTTTAATTTATTCTGCCTTAAATAATACTGTAGATTCCAAATATTCAACCCAAACAACACGTTATTTCTTTCAATACTCAGTATTATACCTACTCAAGTTTTATCATGGATCCCTACCAACCAGAATATTATAACCTTCTCTTGGTTATTTTAGTCCCTCGCCCTTATACTTGAGTTCACTGAGTCCTAGTATTTATCTCTTGAATTATGTCCTCACATTCTCTAACTTTACCTCAGAATGTTCAGATTAGTATATCTGATTGATATTTATTTGATATATTTTTTGTTTGTTTTGATGCGGCATTGAGCATTGTGCCATCATTCATATCATTACCAGAGTAAGATCTGAAGTCTTCGTCTGGATTATTATTATTTAATACTATAAAGTGGTTTGTAGTTGAAAGCAGTACTTTATAAACTAAGAGCCTGCTAGACTCACCAGAGCCCCATTAGCAACCTTTTGGTTTTAAAAGGTTCCTGACAGACCCATAAAACTACCAGGCTGATGCAAGGGATCAAATCCCTGTTGTAGTTCACTCTGACAAGCTATCTCCTATTCCAAACCTTGCCCACCTCTCATGGCATGGATGAGGGTTTGGATTTTGGGGGACAAAGCGACTACTAAATTAATTAACTATCCTAGATAATGCATTAAGGTATTTTTAACAGCTATTAGTTTGAAAACAATACACTAACTATTGGTTTAAACTAATTCCATTAGCTACTATCGCGAGATAATTTTTCTTATTACTGTTTTTAAAAAGGTAAACTAATTTACACGTTTAAGTAGTTTCTTTAATTCCTAGGTATTGTACATTTGAGCACCTTTTATAAAACAATTAAATATATTGGTGTGGTTAACATTGATCAAATTCTGGCATTCCACTAGAATAATATTATAGGTTTTGATAGTACCTATAAAGAGTAATAATTGTATATCACATATCCTGACGTTTGGATACATTAAAGTAGATCTAGTAGATCTTTCTAGCTGTCAGATATATCCATTCTTAAGAAAGATGGGATTTATACCTTTTCCTTATGATAGCTAGCAAAATGAATGTATGTAGTAAACATCTGGACCATGTCAAGAAAATGTTAAAAATATATTGGAGAATATATTTCACCCGCTCGGAGATACACAGTATACGACACAGCTTCCTGTCAGCTTGAAGGGATAACAAGTTCCGCCAAATAATATATCTTGAAAAGGATGAATGTCTAAACATCTTAAATCTTTTTAAATGAATACTTTATACTAAACATCATAGGTATCAGATGATTAATCTAGGGGATAGGGAGAAGGGTTGTACCCACTCTCTGTGTCTTACTACCCGTCTGAGATACCCACATGCCAGCACTATTGGTGAGGGAGAAGTGCTATAGACAATGTAGAAGGATTGTATACTAATTTGATTAAACTAGGAGGGTAGAAAATATGTAGGTGAAAACACCTCTGTATATCTGACCAGGATTAGAACACCTGAGCTTCCCCATTTTGCAAACCAGACAATACGAGATTAGAACCTTTTTCCGCGTCATTGCCTGTAATGGGGTGAGACACAATTAATAAAATGTAGAGGGGAGAGGAAAACAGTTGGTAACTGCCTATGGCTTAGTACAAACAACTAGGAATTGAATCTGGACCTCGTAGTCCTTGATATTACAGACTGTCTCAGGATACGAGTCCCTTAACAATGTGACCATTGATCATTTATAAAATTACTAATAATACAAATAAGCGCGTTAGAAAAATAACCTTTCACACTTCTTTGTTTAGCTCGGTTTATAATAATTTGTAGATAGTGTTCTACTCTCGGTTTTGTTTGAGAACTCATTGGAGTGGGCATTGTAATGATAACATAAACTAGTTTATTGGAAATGTTATATACCAAGTTTTTCACTAGGATAATAATTGTTATTACAGATCTTAAAGTTCATTGTTCTATGTTGTATTTTAAATGCAAGTATTGACCTAGCTAACGCATTACCTTATAATAATTATTTAGTTGAGATATAACGTTACCCTCAACTAGAGCAGAAGGCCACCCCTTTTAATAGCACCATCTCTAACCCATGCTTTTTGTACATAGGCCCTATATATTTTTTAATATATAATAAATGTTAGTCTTGTTACCCACCGTCTAGTTTTTCCACTAGGGAGATTTAGGGCTGGCGGTTTCAATTTTACCTGCTGTTTTCAATGGGTGTGAAACGTGATCTCTTACGAAAACAAGGTGCTTAGGAAGATATTTGGTCCGAAAACGGATAAAGCTACTGGAGATTGGAGGAGGTTACATAACGATAAGTTTCATACCTTGTACTCATCCCGTGAGATTATTAAAATAATGAAGTCCTATGGACTATGATGGGTAGGACATGGGGTGCGAATGGGATATTCTAGAACCTTGTTCAGAGTAGTGACTGGCCAACCTAATGGGAAGAGACCATTGGGAAGACCTATACGCAGATGGGCAGATAACTTTATAATGAACTTGTAATGAGGTAGACTGGTTAGAACTAGCTCTAGATAGGGATAGGTGACGTACTTTTTTAAGTGCACTAATGAACTGTTTAGCTCCTAATATCGTACAGTAAATAAGTATTTATAAAAAGTTATAAAAAAATAAGTTTATATTTATTATATTTATTATTAGAAATCCCCAACGGTGTATGGTCAAGTGTGAATTAGTAGAGAGATTTATTTAAACATGTGGCTCGCGTCTGTAATTTCAGGTCTTGACAGTTGCTTAGGAGGATTCTGCTTCTGAAGATTTCCATCCACAGTGATGCACAAGATTATTCTATTTCTAAAATAACTCAAGAACGCGCTTCTAGTATATTTGTAAAAAAAAGTTTCAATTATGGGAAATGGCCTTCTAAACCAATAGACTTTTGTAAATTTTGATAACACTTCGGTCTAATTAGTGAACAATATGATTACATTTTGTAACTTTAAAACCATTTTAATGTGTAATCTAAATACCATAGACATCGAAAAAGAGATGTATAAAAACCAGGAATTTATGGAACATGGTGTACAGTATTGTAGGTGAGGCTTACAAAAGTTACTAAAACCACCATCAACAAATCATGTGTGCGTAATGTTCAAATGGGTATTAAGACAGAGTGACTATAACAAATTGTATGAATGCACTTTTGATAAAATGTTGTATTTTTGTTGTTTTAGCACAGCGTTTCAAGCCTCGTACAACTGGTTCGGGATATACGGCAGTGATTTTAGGGATTAGGAAGATTATATTTAGAGTAAGTACATTTGCATTTGCATGGAGGGAGAGTGGAAAATCATTTTATAAATAAATAAGCCTCAGTACACCCAACCGAGTTTCGAACCTCAATCTCCCCAATACCGATAATCTAGTCTTCTTGAAAAAGTAGCGCCTTATACAAGAGGAAATTCGATAGGGTGGTAAATAGTATCAATGGGGATAGAATTATATTAGGAATTACAGTAAAATGTTAAAGATGCTATAATTTTTGCATCCTTTAATAACCAGTTATTTCTAATAAACTCCTACTATAACAAGTGTTCACAAAAGATAAATAATCTTATACTTTCTTAAAGCCTCACTCCCACGTATTTACTGTAACTCATTTCGTAGTCCCACATGTTTTGGAACTGTCCTATCAAACAATACTGAAAACTCCATTAAGTGATTATGCTAGTAGTTACTTGATAATCAAAGGACTATGTGTAACTTGAACAGAGTGTTGGCACTTACGAGCTCGCTGCACCTGTTGTTATTACTCTGCACTTTACAGTTTAAGTTGAACACTAATTTGCATAGTTAGACTTGGTGTTATCATGATTATGAGAGCCATGTGTTGTTGTTGTCGTAATATCCAAAATATCTCGCAACATCACTACCTTGTTTCTGAGGTAGGCAAACTTAGACCTGGCAGGATTTTGAGAGCATTAAATAGACAAATTTAATTTGAATGATCAATTTGTGCACCACCTCCTGTAACGGCGAGGTCTACAGAGGACAATCAGAGCCATTGGACTTATCGTTGACGGGGACAAGTAATATTTCACTGATAAACAGATAATGTAATGAAAATCAGATCCTTTACTAAGAAACGCTAAGAGTACAGCCTTTCTGTACCTCAAAGTCCTCCTCGAGTAAACCGTCTTTGGAAGGACTTCTGGCGACCACGATTCTCTAGACGGGTATCTGGGATTACTCCCCTAGTTAGGAGTGAACATTTAGAATGGGTGTACCATCAATATTTGTTGGCCAAACATTTTAACCACATATGGTTTGAACCAATAACCGAAACATTACATGCATTTCATAAATATATGCTATATTTATTTGATATGTATATACTAATATAATATAATTTAATTTTAATTGACGTATCAGATTAATTATTTATCAATGCACTTTATGTACACTCCACTTACCTTGATATACTCCATTCACGTTAGGAATTTATCTCTGAAATGTCTTTTTCCCTACCAATATCCTACTATATAATATATTTCTGGTGGGGAAAAAGACCTTTTAGAAAACCATTCCTACGATGAACAGACTTTAGATATCAATAATACATTGACAGGATGTAGTACGACCCCAACCAGCCATGTGGCGTAGTTTTCAGTGAACGGCTACGAGCATAGGTGTCCAAGTTTCGAGTCCCGGTTGGTACCTTGGGTATTT
>CABFVX010008070.1:13571-26445 GCA_902151425.1 Timema shepardi | reverse complement strand
CAGGGTTTTTTTCGTCATAATCGGTGGCGAAACGTCACAAAGGTTTGCCTTACTTCCGGATTAAAGCTGCCCAAATACTACTAGCGTATAAGCCGGACGGGTAGTAAGACGAGGTACTAAGTATTTTTTTTTTATGTAAACAGCTTCATTGTGTGCCATTGGCCAATTTTTTATTGCGTTTTATTATAACATTTTAGTGTCAGTGTAACTTGTCCTAGCTAACACTCCATTTAGTAATACCTGCTTTGGTGGCCGCATAGTGTGAGGCGTTGCGCTCGTATTAGACTAGATTGCCAGTGACAGGAATATCGGGGTTCGAATCGTGGTCGGGTGTACTGAAGGGGTTTTTTCCAAAATTGTTTTCCACTTTCCTTGTACGCAAATGCAGATACATCTCCTCTAAATTCAACCTTACTCTATAGCGAGCAACCTGAACAGGTAGTAGGACACAGTGCTAAAATAAATATTGTTACATTTGTTAACTTTTCATGGATCTAACACGGAACACTGATATTAGTAGGCAGGCACGTTATTGGCTGTGCTAAGGTGTTGAGCTTGGATAGCTTTTTTATTTTGGAAGGGAAGGGGGAGAGAACCCGAGAAAAGTGTTAAAAATACTTATTTTCCGAACCAGAATTTGATCATAGCACGACTTACAAACATTTTTAAACTAGGACATTATCCCTAATGCTTTACACATTGTTCCAGCTCCTTATGTAATTATTATTTTTTACTCGAGAAAAGTTAAGGCCTTGACTTTTCTTACATTTGAGCACTTATAAGATATAACGTATAAACATAGTAGTTATGTAGACCTACTAACAATATATTTAAAAACTCATTCATATATGTCACAAAAGATAAGATTGAGCTAAATACAAAGCGCACAGATATTTATATAATTACTAAGTATATTTACGGACAAGTTAAAATATTTACAGTAGACCTCGATCACTCCATTCAAATAATACTGAGTACATCTTGCTAAGAATTTTGGTCCTTTTGCTATCTTTAATACGGTTTTAAGATTTATCTTTGGATTTCATGTTAAAATATATCCTATATTTTCTACTTTAATTTGAACTTTATATTTTTCCTCGGTGATCAAGTTAGACAGAATACAAATGAACATTATAACTTATTATATAGTACATTATATAGTAATAGAGAGTAACCATTGTTAACGTGGTTTGAGACGTCGGTCTCGAAATCCCTACATGTCCCTTCACATCGGCGAGCAACACACCGCTTTCAGACGTTGTGCAAGCTTATGCTGAAATATGCTGAAACCGTTTTAATTGATATGCACTAATAGGATAGTAGGACAGTTACAAACAATAACTATCTTTGTCAGCACCAGCCGGAATCGAATTTGTGCCACTTGGGGCCAGTTTCATATGAGACTGGCCCATTCCATTTCTGTATAGGTAGGTGTGTGACTATGAAATGGGCCTACAATCTCAGGGAAGGTTTTGAACAAAGATTAAGGTGGGACGGAAGAGGACGCGAGAAGAATCCAGTGTTTTCGCCGTTTTTATATCAAAACATTTTTTCATTCAAAATAAATCAAATAATTTTCAAGTAGAAGCAAATCGTTTTATTTTCTTCACATGGTGATATCAACAGTGGTTGAATATCGGCCAAGGGTGTCCTGGAATCTAAGAACAGATTTTAATCTTAATTTAAAAAGTTGGTTATATAATGTCACTATGTTCATAACAGATACTCAACAACTGTTGATATCAACATGTGAAGAAAATTAAACTCTCTATTTGTACTGAAGACATATTTAACTAATTTTGGACAAAAAAAGTTTTGTAATAAAAGCTGCAAAAGCACTGGCCTTTTCTCACCTTCCCTTCTATCCCACCTTAAACTTTTCCCGGTGAATCTCCAATAAGAAAATGTCAGATCATTGAATCTCAGGGGGAATTTATATTGGCTTTGGAATACGATATCAAAGTATTTACATATCTGGTCTAAAGCAGACCTGATGTTAGTGGCAGATTCAAACACCAAGCGCTCGTATAGATAAATACACGAGTCTTAGAAGAGAGCTGGAATCGCTGTTATTGCTTTATTTAAATCATTTGATGATGTTTCTGGTGTTAACGTCCTTGAGAGAGATTAAACTAATTTGGAAACTTTAAAGCTCCGGATAGGTCAATTGGGTTTGTTACCCCTAAGTAGGTGGATAACTTTCCAAAGAAAAATATTTAAAAATGGAAGATTTTCAATGAAAACCAATGATGGAAATTAAGAGCATTAGAAAGTATTAGTAATAATAATATTGAAAGAATAGAGTCATGGTCACATAAATTGTTTTTCTTGGAGTTAGGTGGCTGTTCCTCTATGCCAGAGAGTAGTCGTTCTAAGAATAACCGCTTTCTGGAGGAACGGGTACTGAGGGGGAGGGAATGCTGCCAGTTTAGAATGATGGCGTCGGGAAGTGAGAGAAGGATGCCCGAAATACACCCTGGTGGCGGCACCCTTTGTGTGACGTCATGAGGGAGAGGACGCTAACCGCGCCGCGTGTTTGTCAAACTAGGAACACCTGATCTTGTGGGAGAAGGGGTGGGAGGGGGCGTGTTCCGGGAATGTCCCGCCATCTTTTCCTCTCATCCCTGCCTCGTGCGAAGATGGGAACTTGGTTTGGGGCAGGGAACACTTTATTTGGGTGGTCACTTGAAAAAAAAAGTATATTCCAGGCAATTATTTTACCCCTTACTTTCATACTTCAAATACTTCTATGACATTTTTGGAAACTTTGAGTAGAACCCTTCTCTCCCCTTTTATTTTAATACTATTACAAGCATATACAAAGATGTTACAAGTCAGGCGTCGGGCTCTCAGTAGATCGAATTGCCCTTAAGTGGGGGTTCAGGTTCGATGCATCACTGAGGGTTCCCAATCACCTCTCCCCGCTAATTAAGGGTGTACTTTCTCTAAACTACTCTCCTCAACCTCACCCCTTAGATTTAGGGCCAGTTTCATAGTCAAATTTAGCACGCCTCAAGTGCGGCGCTACACTGAGCTCATGACGACACCTACCTAAACCAGAATGGAATGGGCCAGTTTCCTATACGAGAACAGCCCATTCCATTTCTGGTTTAGGTAGGTGTCGTCTTGTATTTAGTGTAGCGCCGCACTTGAGGCGTACTAAATTTGACTATGAAACTGGCCCTTAGTCATTGATAACTTTTTTTACCCGCTTAGGTGGCCGAATAGTCTAAAACATCACTCTCATGATAATTTGGCCTGCTGATGACGAGGAGTTTGGAGTTCGAATCCAGGTCGGGTCTACCGAGGGTGGTACTTCCTTCCTAAGGGGTTTCCCACTCTCCTTCCACGCAAATGCGGGTAGACTACCTCTAAAATGCTTCCTTCCTCAATCTTACCCCATTAGAGTATATGCGTATAACATGATAAAATAGTAAGACTTGCTAGTAAAAAAATTTCAAGCACTGCGTCTTAATACATGCAATCCCTTAAAATTATAATAATTTTACAAGTGGCAGCATGAAGCTAACTCCGAGTCGAGGGTGGCTGCGTTTATCTGATAGCTCGTGATCTTAATAAAATCACACATTTGTAGCCGACGATTCCCGCACGTCCATCATAGACTCTGCCTTAAAATATGAGTAAAGAATTACACTTGGCACAGGACGATTCCTGGATAGCTCAGTGGTTAGAACATTGGCGTACTAAGCCAAAGGTACCAGGCTCAACTACCGTGTCTAGGCGTCATTTTTCAATTTTCAGAATATTATTTTTTTGTTAGAAGAGTTGTACCCATTTGGTAAGCAAACTATTGTTCAAAATATTGTTGTGGACTTTATTTAATAATTTCATTGTTATATAAAAATAAATGGTACGGTGCACCACACAGACTTTTCTCTCGCTTTTAACTTAAAATAGATCTTAATTATTAGAAACTAGCAGGATTTGTGAAACGAAATAATACGGCTATACATTGATGTAGAAACATTACACCAAAGATCATAAATGAAATAATATACACTGTTACTTACTTACTTTATGTCATTAGGAATTAGGAACACTGTTTCAGAAAAGTTGAGGAAAGAGAAATATCTTCATCACCAAAGAACATAAGAATTACATCCAATTTCAAATACATAAAAGTATATATATTTGCTTATAGCTCAAAAACTATTGATTTTATAAAAATATACTTCAATTAAAAGATTGTTATCTTTAATAGTACCACAACTTTACAACAATAAGTTATTTTGTATTTCAAATAGTTGCGGAGAAATGATTAAAGTAGAAAATGCACTTAATGTAAAGTACTCTTAAAGTAATTTTCATGAGAAAATGAGAGTTGACATCTTGCTTATAATAATAAACAGTATCTAGATAGAAATTTAATCAAAATCATTAAAGCGAGTTTTGAGAAAAAAAAAAAAATTCTTTTTTTGCCCTTCATTCAGTAAACTACCCTTTTAGAGGGTTAGATATATAATTTCAAAAATTCCTCAGGGGCACCTTATAAAAAGCCCAGATGACATGTTTTAGCCCAGTCAGTAAAATAGTTTCGAGGTACAGACAGACGGACAGTCAGACAGAAAGATTGACGGTAACGCCAAAACAACTTTTTTGGTTTCATGGGGTCATGAAACGTCGACATTTATCAAAATCTCAAGTACAATTTTTTTTGATGATCATAATACTTTCTCTCCAAGGACTCGAGAGAAATTAAAAATACTACAATATTCGTTAAGTTTTTAATAACTTATTATCAACATCTCATTTAACTACAATAGCAGCGTATAACCCGAACGGGTAGTAAGACGCGGTGCTAATATATATATATATATATATATATATATATATATAACTACAATAAATACAAATACGTCAAAGTTGTTTTTACAATGGTGAAAATATTAAAGAATATCCCCAACGATGCCAATTTCAAAACTAAAGTTTTACTAACGAGGCTACCTCGATAGGCGAGAAATAGCCACGCAGTCGTTCGGTTATAACGTAATATTTAATTCTACTATGCGCTATTTCAAAAGATGTTTCACAACCTAATAAATTCAAAAGATTCCAATAGGGCTCTTTTTCTTTAACAACACTAAAATATTTTGAGTTTGATTAATATAAATAAGGGTATGAAAATGTGAGATAGCTCTTTTTCAACGACTTTTCTAACATATTTGAGGAGCTATGAGATCAGGCTTGATGAAAAAGGAGGCCAGATTTAGCTTTCCTCTAACAAATGCAGTAATTTGTTGATAGGCTCACAGAAAATGTTAGGATATTTGAGAGCTTTCATCGGGCTTTTCTCTTTACCTTAAAGATAAGAAGTCTCGTAGTTTTCTTTCCCCTCTTTCTTATCGACATGACAAAGGGTGGCTGTAAATGAAGGGCAAAAGGGAGGATAAGCTTAGACATAATAGCGAGATAGTCCCAGAAAACGACACAGACCAGTAGATTTTAAACCGTTTGGCCTGACAGCGATTGAAACTTTCTCGCTGACCAAGGCGGCCGCCAAAATCGTGCAAACTGTTTACCAACAAAATAATAAAATTATATGATCAATTCAAAGTTCATTTGAACACTTTTAAAGGAAATTTACCAGCATTTGTGTGTATGAAGAGTGTCAAAATAGTTAGGAAAAAACAAAACACTTAAGTACACCAAGCAAGGATCCGAATCCTGACCTCTTCCGTCACAGGCAGCCCAGTCTTTAACGAGAGTGACGCCTTGGTCCACCAGCCATTCTTCAGTGTGTTTATGAAAGAGTGGCGTGGTTTTTCTCGATCCATCTCTCACGAGAGTGACGCCTTGGTCCACCAGCCATTCTTCAGTGTGTTTATGAAAGAGCGGCGTGGTTTTTCTCGATCCATCTCTCACGAGAGTGACGCCTTGATCCACCGGTCATTATTCAGTGTGTTTATGAAAGAGCGGCGTGGTTTTTCTCGATCCATCTCTCACGAGAGTGACGCCTTGGCCCACCGGTCATTCTTCAGTGTGTTTATGAAAGAGCGGCGTGGTTTTTCTCGATCCATCTCTCACGAGAGTGACGCCTTGGTCCACCGGTCATTCTTCAGTGTGTTTGTGAAAGAGTGGCGTGGTTTTTCTCGATCCATCTCTCACGTGAGTGAAGTCGTCCCGCCGTCCTCGGACACGTGTTTCTTGTTCCAAGTTTCTCCAAAGACGGGGACAGGTTATCGGGAGATTATAATTACGTCCTTCCTACGTGACTTATTTGCGAAAACATTCACTCCTCCACCCCTCCCCCCAGACAAATCAGGTTGAACCTGTACCGAAGAAAAATAAGTTAATTGCTATGTTTTTGTATAAGTTTGTGAGCTTCCTTTATATACTTACTAACTCTATGTCATTATAAACTCGAAAGCTCATTATACAAACTTCCTTTCAATGCAATATAGTATTATGTACCGGTATCTCAAATAATCCGGTTAATATATCTTTATAATTAAAAATTAGAGCTTGGTTATATTATGTAGTTGTTTTAATTACTGGTAATCGTTGTGAAGGGAAATTGTCACGGTATAGTGAACATCTGAGCGAAGAGTATACATTCAAAATAACTGACCTAGCTAACATTTGATGAGTTATTTGAATATTTAACACGCGCTTTCCAATGACTAAATCACTACTTACAAATTGACTTAGCCTAGGACGCTACGTCTGTCTGTCTAACACTACACACACAGCATTAGTATCTAAATATTTACTACCCGCATACCAGAACAAACTCTTACACAGATAGTGAATATCTGCGTCAGCACTACTCAGAATCAATCTAGGGCAGGGGTGTACTCAGTTGATCATAAGAGCCACATTGAAAAAAAAAATAGTAGAAGGGCTGGATAAAAAAAAATCCCTCGTAAGTAAAGGAAACTAATTTTAATAACCTATATTTATAAAAACAAATTATATAAATATTAGGAATCACCCTTTATTTTTTTCCAGAAATTTGAAACCTTTTATTTGCAACCGACCTATGCCTTTACAAACATTCGTTGTTTGTTTACATACGAGACAATGTTATTGTTTTATTCCAGCGCCGACATTTCTGAAGCACAAGACCCTCCTATTCAATTTTGCATGTGAAGATTTTGAACTGAACATTTTGAGGGTCATACTATTTGAAGCGTTAATAACAAGCCACCCTTTACATAATTCAATAAATATGTATTAATTTGAATGTGTTCAAACTACGTTAATGCTGTCACTTATTTATATTTCACATAAAACAATTAGAATTAATCACACGACCCCTTGCTAAGGTGGACAGACAGGACTGATTTAAATTCTTTGATTACCTCTTAAGGCTGTTGCAGTGGTAGGAATAATCTTCACGCGTCAGATTCCTTTATTTTTAAGGATCTTCCTCTAGTACCTTTTTAAACCGAGTGACCCCTGTGTTCGACGTTAGAGGCCTCAAAAGAGGGCAACCCCTCAAAGAGGTAGGATCTTTGACGCTCTTCTCAGCAAGATTTTATTTTTACTGCGCTATCTTACTGAAACCTGTTGACGGATTTTAAGGGTGTATGACCCAAAATTAATAAAATAATAATAATTATATATATATTAATAGATATTCTTAAACCAAACTTGGATCAGTGTATTAAATATAGATTAAATGTATATTTTAAGAAAAATGTGTTTAATCAAAGTTTGAAATTTTGGCAACTAATCCGCAATTTTTAGAAAAACCAAATGAAATGAAGATTTCATATTGGGAATGTTAGAAGTATTTGAGGAGGTTTATTAATTGAAATAAATATTATTTCGATGAACCTTTAACTAATTGCGTAAAAAATTGCCAAATAAATTCAATACTCAATTAATTATTTGGTATACATAAAATTGTGCAATAAATGGTAGAAGTAAATAAATTAATTTCTTTTAACTTTATAATGGTACTTCATTCACATTAATATTCAATCTAAAACTCGTAAAAACTGATACGAGCTGAAATGCTTCATATTTTGCCCCCGAATTTTGAAAATATATCTGATACAGCCCCGCAATAGCCGAAACAGAACGGGCTGATCAGTGTAGAGCAGACTCATCTCTTCTCACTCCAAGTCCATAGCTGTCTGTCCTTGAAACCATGAATCTGTCGCTAGTGGTTTTGACAGATTTGTACAACTTATCGCCTTGACACATCGTCATCTCTCTTTAAGGATTGTTCCCTGGATCACCACAGTTTTCAAGTCAGTGTGGCAAATGCGACATTGATGAAAGGATTATTTACAGTGTGGCTGAGTGTAATTGCATTTATTGTCTTTAGGGATGTGTGAAGTGTAATAATATTAATGGAAAGAAGATTTTTATTATTTAAAAAAATTGCATCACAAAAATTTAAAGATGGCAGAAGAGATGTAAAGGGCAAAAGGAATAAGAGTTCCAAGGCAATGAAACGCTTTTACGAAGAAATTTGGAAAGCCCAAACCACTAATAAGTCGGTGAAATTACTTCAGACCTATATTATGTTATTGAACTTAAATAATTAACCTTTTTTAAAAATTATTTTGAAATCTGGAACCAAATCCGGAACCTACAACGTAGCACGTCAATATCTTACCACTGAGATAACGAAGACTAATACTGTGTTAGGGTCATTTATCGATCATATTTGAAAGGTTAGTCGGTAATAAATGTGTAAAATTATCGGCCATTTAATAACAATCAAAAACACACTCCATGGTAGCTTTATGCTGCCGTTTGAACAATTTTTATCAATTTTAAATAGTTTCTTGGATATGATTTGTAAAGCAGAATTCACTAACCTTTATTTAGCTGCGGACCACATAAATATTTTACCAAGACGTAAACCATTTACTAACCATTTAGCAAAAAATTTTAGAAAATCTTTTTAAGAATGACCTTGAACAAAGAATACAACGTGAGATGAAAGCCTATATTTTAGTTACATTAATATGTATGCACAATTCTGCATATGTTAAATAAATAAATAAATATAGAACACCTTCTAGTTATATTGGCCATGAGATGAAATTTGTAGGTTAATATATTAATATATAATGTTACTTTCTACCTTCTCAAACCTCTCTGGTTGAGAAAAAATAGTAATTGTCAAAAAAATCAAAATCGAGATTTTTATGGATGTCGAAATCTCATGACCCCCTGAATCCAAAATGTGTTTGTTTTTGAAATAATGTCAGTCTGTAGCTCTGACTAAAGATGAAACTATTTTACCAATTGGAAAAAAATTTGGGATATGGGGTTTTCATATGGTTTCTCAGAGTTTTTTTAAATAATCTGTCCAGCCCTAAAATGAATGGTAGTATTTTTTTTAACTTAAGGGTGAAAATAGAAAAAAATGATTATATCAAACTCGACTCGATTAAAATTCGTATACATGTATTGTTTAATATTAAAACAAAATGAAGGTTCTCATTTACTCGTGAAAATAACTTTGAGGGTAATTTACACTTAAGGAAACTTCCAATTTTTATCATATCACCACACATCTTCAAAATACGAAATAGCTTAGCGTTTCAAAAATGAAGGCATATTAAATATAAAAATTATTATTTGAAATGTATTTTTATAAAACCAATAGTTTTTGAATTATAAGTGTGTGTGTGTATATATATATATATGTATATATATATGTATATATATATATGTATATATATATATATATATAACTACATGTCATAGGTGAATTAAAAAAGCTGGCCTGTTGCAAAAGGCACCCTCAATTTACAATGAGGGATGTTAACTAGAAAATAATATTTTATTTGCTTATCAGGCTGATAACTTTTAGGCTTATTGCAATAATTCCATACAGCTTTAGGCTGGTAAATAAATGCAACTTTGTTAACTCAATCAGTATAGTTGATTCCAGGCTTATTGCAATAACCCCAAGATAGTGAAGGCTTATTAAAAAGTCTACAGCAGCGGTTAAAAACTGTGAGACGTACAATTATTCCTGATGGTATGCCGTGAGAAGTCAAACAAAACCAACAAATTAAAATCGTAAAAAAATGGACTCATAAAATCACATGGCAGCAAAAAAAAGTTTTTAAAAAAGAGTGGCACCGACTACCTAAAAGGGCATCCCGTAATATAATTTGATAGCCACTACTGTATTAGCTAGGTTCAGGTTACGGACGTGCCAAAATGGACACTAACATATTATGTGCATTTGTGCACCTAATGCTTACATCAATATTCCATCTCCCCCTTTCCCGCTCCACAATAATATTCTCTTTTTATGTCCTTTCTCGTCAAATGTTTTTAATGTATTAGTTCCCTTTTGTTCAGACGTAACATATTAGTTTTCTAGCAACTATCAAAACATAGTTTGTAGGTCCCAAGTTCAATTACCGTGTCCAGATGTATTTTTTAGTTTAAATAATATGTAGATTAAGCTATAACCATAATTAACAAGTACTCATATTCAATATCATGTAATGATAATAATATTTAGCACCGCGTCTTACTACCAGTTCGGGTTATACGCTTTAAGTACTAATTACGTTAATGGATTAGGAATTGGGAAGATTGAATTAGAGTAAGTGAACCCGCATTTGAGTGGAGGGAGAGTGGAAAACCATTTAGGAAAAACCACCCCCCTGTTCACCCGACCAAGATCCGAACCTCGATCTCCTCGTCCTCAGCAGTCGAGCTCAACACGACAAGCGTGTTAGCCAACTACGCCACCGAGGCGGGTAATATCATGTAGATAATGCTCTAAATACTTAACATCCGTCCCCCATTTCCCTCCACTTTATTAGTTTGGCATATCTGTCTATAGCACACTTAGTGTAATCAATATTTATATTTTTATTAATTGCATTAATTAAATCACGTTAAGATTAACTTTAAAAATGAACCGACGGCTTAGTTCGGTCCCTGTCTTAGAGTTTTCATTCATAATAGCCAGAGAAGACTGTATACCTACTCCCGCCCCCTCCCAGCCCTCCATTCCCTACTCAAAACTTCACCCCAAGACTCCAGTCCCTCCACCGCTGACGAAGATAGGTTTTTTGGTTCTCAATGGAACGGAAAGTTAGCATCCACTTTCACCTTATCCTCAGCGACACAAAACTCTAACTTACAGATTTTTCTCAACACTACAGTAGCCCCACGACTTCTTTGGTGCTGACCGACAGCTCACAGCTAGAGCTGCCGGCTTTGAAAAGTTACCAGACCAACGCCGAACCATATAATCTGCAAAAACATGTGTTTAGCATCTGTCACTTCTGACAGTCAAAATTTATGTATATACCTACATTTCGACTGTTAGCTGTCAGCTGTGAGCTGTCAGTCAGCACCAAAGAAGTTGTGGGGCTACTGTTGCTCTGTTTAAACAACGTTATAGCTCTTTCACCAAGGCAATTTTGAAATAGTAGGGAAAGGGGTAGAGGGGAGAAGTCTGTAGCCATTCAAACTTCCCCAACTTTGAACGTTTCTTTCTTTAGTTTATTGTGTGACAATACAATACACTTGTCAGAAGTGAAAATGTGTTTCTCTGGTCGATTACCGAACCAAGTGACCAAGAACTATCCGTTAGCCAGTTGAATCTGGACCAAAATATAATAAAGGATAAAAAAAATACTTGCCAAAATTTACAGCGCTGTTGGCGTACAATCCGAACGGGTAGTAATACGCGGTGCTAAAATAAAATATAACGCTCTATCCAGAATATGTAGAGGGTGGAGTGGGTGAAGTATAATTAACATACTTTTATTTTCCCTCGCATCTCACTACCCGTCCGGCCTATATGCATTTTAATTACAATAATGTGGCAGGGATGAATAATGTTGAGTTCAGAGGAAAGATATACATAATTGCGTGGAAGGAGAGTGGAAAACTATTTATCTAGAACCACTCTCAGTACACCCCATCATTGTTTAAACCTTGACCTTCCCGTCATCAGTAAACCAGGCTACATTAACTTGATATTTACCCGCCTCGGTGGCGTAGTTGGCTAACGCGCTAGTCGTGTTGAACTCGACTGCTGAAGACGGGGATATCGAGGTTCGAATCTCGGTCGGGTGACCTGGGGGTGGCTTTTCCTAAACGGTTTTCCACTCTCCCTCCACGCAAATGCGAGTTAACTTCCTCTAATTCACCCTTCCTAATTCCTAATCCCTTAGCGTAATTAGTACTTAAAGCGTATAACCCGAACGTTTAGTAAGACGCGGTGCTAAATATTAATTAATTAAACTTGATATTTAGTCCACGTGCCCACCGGTATGGGTAAGAAAACAACAACATGAAATCAGCTTCAGTGATCGGATGGGCTAAGGTGTCACTCTCACAATAGGTTGGATTGCCGGGAATAGGTAAATCGGAGTTTTAATCCCGGTCGGGCGTGCTGAGGGTGTTGTTTTTTACAAGTCTCTTTCCACTCATCCTTCATGCAAATGAGGGTGCACTTTCTCTCAAGTACAGCTTCCTTATACGTAACACAAACGATTTATTTATAGTTCAGAAAAGTACAACCCGAAGGGCTTGTGAGACGCAGTGACAAACAGTCGATGAAAATGTTATACTATTTAAAACAATATAATGTGAATATGGGAATATGTAAACATTATCTGTGGTCGCATTGCTTACTGTGTCACTCTTGTGTTGGACTGAATTGCCAGTGATGGGACTATTGGAGTTCGAATTCTGGTCGGGTGTATCGAAATGTGCGAGGATGTTTTTCTCCTAAATGGTTACCCACTCTTCCTCCACTTAAATGCGGGTACATTTCTTCTTAAAGTATACTATCCTTATTACTATTCTATTAGCACAATGACTGAAAGCATGCGTACAGCCCGAATGGCTACCAAGACGCGTTAATAAAAAAACATAGGTCTAATAAAAATAATATATATATATATAT
>CABFVX010008070.1:0-13529 GCA_902151425.1 Timema shepardi | reverse complement strand
ATATATATATATATATATATATCTTAAACCTCTATAATAGTTTTGTTGGGCTCATCAACCAATACATTAGAGAATACTTTTGAAAATCCCATAAATGAAATAGTATGATTCACTATCCAGCAAGTAATTCCTGTCCCAATAATTTTGCTCAATATAGTTAATAAACACAACATGAATTTATCAAACTTTATTCTTATTTTAAAATTAAAATTAGTATTTTTTTTACTATTCTTGCACGTGAATTTCTCTATAACAACCACGCTTCAATGAACATGTAGCACTGCTAAACTTTTTAACGAGTACTCATTAATGTTTTATCACTTCATAAGCATGTCTTAGCCTCCTCAGGTGAAGTTGTATTAACAGTTTAGAGACAACCAAAACATCACACTCACAGTTTGTTTCCCACCGCGTCTTACTACCCGTTCGGGTTATACGTCTATGTACTAATTACGCTAATGGGTTAGGGATGAGATAGGTGTAATGTAAAGGAAGTGCATCCACATTTGCGTGGAGATATAGCGTGTGGGAAAACCTCTCTCAGTGCCCCCGACCGGAATCGATCCCCAATCTCCCAATCCTTGGCAGTTTAGTATAACACGACCGTGCGACCACCAAGGCTAGTAAAATATTTTTAAAATAGAAAAGTGATTTGGTTCAAAATGGGTATCTTGGGAGCATTTTGCATTACAAATAACAATGTATAGTTGTTTTTGGAATAAAATGTCGTTTAAGGGTTGGTAACTGATTAATGATTTTTCAAAATTTTGATATATTTTAAAAACAGCTCTAATGATTTGGTTTAAAATCGCTATCTTGAGAGTGTTTTCATTGCCAATAACATTGTATACCTAGATTTTGAATGAAAGTTGTTTGAAGGTACTTATGACTGATATTTTTAAAACTTTAATTATTTTTAAAATGGCGTTAACGATTTGGTTACAAATGGGTCTCTTGGGAATATTTTACATGAAAAATAACACTCGATACTGGTTTTTGTAGTAGAAAGTCGTTTAAAGATATTTTACTGATAACTGAATGTTCACTAATGCACTCACTAGATGAGAAAGTTAGTGCGATAATGCCACACCATTTATTATGCTTATTTGTAGTGGTACTTATACCTGCTTAACGAATTTCAGTTATCTATCACAGGGAGAAGTAATTGAATATATTAATTAATTTTGGAAATTTTGACCCCCCACCCCAATCCCTCCTACCATCCCCTTAACTCTCACTTAGATATTTCAAATTTTATGCTTTATTTGTTTAACACGAGGAGTCCTTATACTGGCTCGACACTCGACATATTTACATTTTCCTATAATACCAAAAATATTATTTTATTTTCATACAGACCCCCGTAGCCCCTCTAACCACCCTTCCACCCGCTATTCCCATGTTTCCAGGGGACCCGTATTTAACATTTAAAATGGCTATTTGGCGTGGTGCTATTTACTTTACTACAGATTTTCATTTATTTTTTACCACATTGGGAAGTAGCTGTTTCTATTAATTTTGGAAATTTTAAAACCATCCCCCCAACCTTTATGTTTTAAACTACCATTTAGAAATTTAAATTTTCAATACTCATTTGGTTATTTGAAGTTGTTTCCATATCTGTCATCCAAATTTTAATTCCATTCCTTGGTCGGTGAGCCAGTTTATGTTAGTCTATGTTCCAATACATACAATACTTCATTGTATGTGTATATTCCAAAGATTTATTTGCTAACGAGTATTGAAAATAAGATTTAGTTAATAGTTAATCTATTTGAATAGTTTCATAATAACTCAAATCAACCACACCAACAGACAGTATTTATGATACTGCTTTGAACGTTAGTAAGATATTGTGATGGTAATAGCTTGAGATTGTTCTCTGAAAAATAAGGAGTACAAAAGAAAAAGTCCCGTCTCAATACGTTGAGTAATTTTTAGCTTAATGGCAACAAACATTCATACAGATAGACACAATCAACTGTAAGGACAGATTTAGATTATGTCCAGATAAGTCACATTACCAGTCCATACATAGAGTCCAGGTGAATTTGGTTGAATTATCTAAAGAGTATGCCATGAACTCTCATATGTGTATTTGAAAGATTTGATTAAGTTTTGAAAGGTTAAAGTTTTTTTATTAAGTTGTTTACATAGACAGATTCATATTCGTTTTGATCCTTATACATAGTAAAATTTCGGTCAACCATAGATTTGTGTCAAGTTTTAATTTAATTCATAGATATTATTAAATCTCTTTTTGAACAAGTTAAAACAATGATCAATTTAAGGCAGCTTTACTTCATAATTATTTTAAATGTATACAAACGAGTTTTTTAATAATGTTCACTTGCATTAAAATGAAGACATCTGCACCGGTAGGTACGTGTACTAGATATCACTGATGAGCCTCGTCTAGTATTGTTTTTCTCGTCAGGAGGAAACAGGTTTCGAAACCCATCCGGGTGTACAGAGGGTGTTTTTTCCATAAATAATTCCTCACTCTCACTCCACATGAATGTAGATACATTATCTTCAAATTATAGGATCCTTTTTACTAATTAATTAGTATAATTAAATGAATACAGCCCGAACATATAATAAGACCAGGAACAAAAAAAAGTATGTAAACAACTAATTAATCATATTTGTGGTTTTCTAGATAAAATAATGATATTCTAGGGCGTAGAGAGCATTTATTCATATTCACCTATAGACACAATTATTAATCACCAAAACTAACCGTTTAGAAACAGTAATGCTACATAAATAACTGTAATTGTGTGCATATATACATACACCACTGCCTGTGAAATAAACGGTTGGCTCATGAGATTTATTTAGAATTTTTTTAAATTAATTTTAAATTATACTATAAACCTAAATTTTGAAGTGGAAAACTTGATATATTATCAGAAAATTTACTTGGATAAGGAAATGGGTGAGTGATGTAGACCTAGTGTGTCATGAAGACCAGAGGGCCCAAGTTGTGGTGACACCTTTCGGTCCAAACATTCATCACGGGAATTTTCCCCGTTAAGAATCGATTATAATGATAATTATATGTATCTTAATATATAAAAGTTTTCTGTACGTGTGTATGTCACTGAACTCCTCCTAAACGGCTGGACCGATTTTGATGAAATATTTTGTGTGTGTTTGAGTGGGTCCATGGATGGTTTTGATTCACAATTAAATCCGGTAGGTGGCGCTGCAATCGGGTTCTAGGATTTATTTTTATTTTTTAGGGAATTTATTTGAGGGGATTTTTTTTAAAAGATTTTTTGTATATAAGAACATGTAACCTCACAATTTCACTCCCCACCACCACCCAATATTTATAATAATGAATATAATATGAATAATTGACCGTTAAAACCTTCTGAATAGTGAATAATTGAACTTCTGAGAATAATTCATAGTTATGTTTGTGTACCATAGGTGGCATTGATTTCGAATTCTGTGGTATTTGAATAGGATTAATTGAGCTTCTGAGAATAATTCATAGTTATGTTTGTGTACCATAGGTGGCATTGATTTCGAATTCTGGGGTATTTGACGTACGCATCAATACATGCGCAAGTCTCTTGCGTCGTGGCTTGGCGTTGTTTTGACATTCGATGTGTTTCGATATTCCATGTATCACAATCGCGTGAATATTGAGTGTATTTTTCATCAAGTGTACTCAAATACATACATTGGGAAAATGTGTAAGGTGCTGTGTTGAAGTGAATATTTTACATGATCTTCCATAAATTTAAATTATATACATGCGTATTCAATGACAATCAATCTAACCTGCAAATTTTCATTTTAAGTGCTTATTTGTGTCGATGATTTTATAAAATTTACGGAGTGTTAAACGTCTCATCGAAAAAACAACAACATGTAATCCATAAAATTCAAATATAAGTTGCTTATATTTAGGTGTTGTGTGTTTATTAAAGAACAATGCCACGTTTTCGTGGACGAGGAAGAAATATTGGTCGACGGACACAGAATTCACAAATAGTCCACACCTGTCGGTTAAATCGAACGGCAGAAGATCAATTGACGGACAGTGCAAATTTAAGAGTCCAGGTTGCAAACACACGTGCAAATGAAAGTCAACAGCAACGCAACGAACGCCTTCAAGCTAATGCTTTGAGACAAAGATAGGTGCGTCAACGAGCCACTGACGCACACAGAGCACATGAACAACAGCGCCTGCAAGTATCATCGCGCATTGACACGCGCATCACTTCTCCGTCTTGCGTTCGAATATGAGTCGGACATCGACTATTCGTCACATTCACAAATTGTAATCGGTGCTATGGACAAAAGAATGCCAACACTGTCATGCATTCAAATACAAAGGTGAATCGGCCGGTTTCTGCTGCGCGTCTGGAAAAGTTGTACTTCCACCATTGAAAACACTATTGGCTTGAGCCACACCTCAATCAAAATTGTTTTTGCGTAAAATTCGCAAATTAAATTCTTGCTTCCAAATGACATCATTTGGAGAGACAAAAATCGTTCAGAATGAGGATGGTCGCAATTTTGAATTCAACGTTTAAGATTCAGGGCCAAGTATATCATCAAATAGGTTCTTTAATCTCAATGCCTGATGCCGATCCAAAATTCTTGCAAATACACTTCATGGGCGACATTACCACCTTAACCTTACAATGTTCATGAGCAACAAATAAACGCACGCTGCCAGTACAGCCACATCGAGTAGATGGAGGAGCGAGAAATTGTGGCGACTTTGGAACAGTTTTAGAGAAATCACAACCAGTTGGTCCAGTTGTTTTATACCGTTTCTAACAAACTGCAAAACGACAGCTACATGATCGTCATCAAAGCAGACAAAGTACCATTTGTAGATTATGCGGCCGATACAATTCACCAACCGTTAATGAAGTTGCAGTTGTTAAGGTTGGCGACGCATATGAACGTCAAGATACGCGGATCCAACACAGAGATAACACAGTTCACACAATTCAAGACAGTCATCGTTCTTACGACGCTTTGCAATATTCGTTTATATTTTAGGAAGGAGGAGATGGATAACATTTTAACATCAAACAAATAAATTCAGTGATAGGTACAATCTACATATTAATTACTTTTTCTTTTTCTTTAAGATTAATCTCTTTTTGTCTTATTTATATTTTTACTTTGCAGGTGCAGAAACCAACAAGAAAGTGAGCGCGATGAGCTTCTACGCATATCGGTTGATGATTTGTGCCAATGAAGACAACAACATTTTCCAATGATGCCAGCTGTTTCATCAATACATTGTTGATATGTATGCAAAAATTGAAAGCGAGCGATTACGGTACATCAAGTATAATCAAGCGAAGCTGCGTTCTGAGGAGAACATTCATTTGCGTGATGCTATTGTCGGTAACGTCGGTAACGTAGATGGAACCACTAATATCAACGACATCGGTACCGCATATATTCTTCCATCATCATATATTTATATATTGGTAGTCCGCGTCATATGCAAGAATACATTCAAGACGCCATGACTTTCGTGCGCGCGTACGGCTGACCAGATTTGTTCAATACATTTACGTGCAATCCTAACTGAGATGAAATTAAAATTTTGTTATTGCCAGGTCAAACAGCAATGCATCGCCATATCACTGCACGTATCTTCAAACAAAAATTAAAATCGTTGATGAACTTGATTACACATCACTCTGTATTCGGCGAAACATGTTGCTGGCTGTATTCTGTTGAATGGCAAAAACGAGGTTTGCCACACGCACATATTTTGATTTGGTTCTTCGACAAAGTACGGTCAGAAGAAATTGATAAAATTATTTCCGAAGAAATTCCGGGTAGGAATATCAATAAAGAGTTGTTTGACATTGTTACCGCTAACATGATCCATGGCCCATGCGGTGCTCTAAACATTACGGCACTGTGCATGGACAATGGAAAATGTACGAAACGTTTCTAAAAACCGTGTATAAACGATACTGTCACTAATATCATCGGTTATCCATTGTATTCGTCGTAGAGACACAGATAATGGTGGACAATCATATCAATTGCGCATGTCAAACGGTGGAACGGTTGACATTGACAATTGCTGGGTCGTTCCGTATTCGCCATTGCTGTGCAAAATCTACAAAGCTCACATTAACGTTGAGTTCTGCAGTTCGGTGAAGTCCATAAAATAAATTTGCAAATACGTTCATAAGGGCAGTGATATGGCTGTATTTGCTGTTCAAAATGTAAATGATAACGACGAAATAATCACGTTATCAAATGGGCCGATACATTAGCAGCAATGAAGCAGTTTGGCGCATTTTGAGTTTTCCCATACACGAAAAAGACCCTGCTATTATACATTTGGCCGTGCATCTTGAAAATGGACAGCGTGTTTATTTCACAGAAGAGACTGCTCTACAACGAGCATTAACTGCCCCAAAAACACAACTGAGTTTTTCGAACTATGCAACCAACCAGGTACTTTCGGTCGATTCGCAAAGACATTAATGTATACTGATATGCAACGATTTTTCACGTGGAACAAACCATTAAAAAAGTGGGACCCACGAAAGCGAGGCCTTTCAGTCCAAAGATACGACGGAATATTTATAGGAAATATATTAGGCCGATTATACACAGTCCATCCAAAGCAACGTGAATGCTTCTTCTTGCGTTTGTTGTTGATTAACGTTCCTGGACCTACGTCCTTCCAATACTTGCGAAAAGTCAATGGTATTTTGTACGACACGTACCCCGATGCGTGTCACGAATTGCATTTGCTGGAAGATAACAGCCATTGGGATCTCACACTTGCAGATACAGTACTGAGTTCCTCTCCTCATCAAATTCGCCAATTATTTGCAATATTATTGACATGTTTTCCGTCGCAAGCTTCTGTTCTCTGGGATAAATATAAAGATTCCATGAGCGACGACATTCTGCATCGCATTCGGACCGCTGATCAAGATCACAATATCGATTTTTCGCTGGAAATTTATAACGAGTCGTTAATAAAGATTGAGGATATTTGCATTCTCATTTATAATATGCCACTCATTCATTTCGGTATGCCATCGCCTAACCGCCCAGCAACAGACATCATTAACAGCGATATTCAGCGCGAACAACAGTTAGATGCGGCCTCTTTGACTTATTTCGTTGCAAATAATGAGAAACTGCTCATTGCTGAACAAAATAACATATACGATCAAATTAATTTGTCAATTGCAGCACAACAAGGTGGATTCTTTTTTGTTTTGACACACCAGGCGGCACTGGCAAAACATTCCTCATATCACTGATACTAGCTCGCATTCGAACACAAAATCATATTGCGTTGGCAATTGCTTCATCAGGCATTGCAGCGACTTTGCTTGATGGTGGACGGACTGACATTCAGCACTCAAGTTGCCATTGAACCTTCACACAAATCCAGACGCAATGTGCAACATAAAGAAGCATTCCGGCATGGCAAAAGTTTTGCAAAAACGCGAAATTATTATCTGGGATGAATGCACTATGGCCCACAAACATTCACTTGAAGCTGTCGATAGAACTATGAAAGATCTCAACGATAATACCAGAATTTTCGGTAGCGCTCTACTACTGCTGTCCAGTGATTTTAGACAGACATTGCCAGTCATTCCACGTGCTACATATGCGGACGAAGTTAACGCATTTTTGAAACAATCATACCTATGGCGAAATGTCAATACATTACGCCTTAACATAAAGATACGTGTTCAACTGCAAATCGATCCATTGGCTCTGTCATTCTCCGAACAATTGTTCAACATTGGCAATGGAAAAATTCTATTGCATGGAAATACACAATGCATAAAATTGCCAGACAATTTTTGCAACATGGTAGCCACGAAAGATGCTTTGATTGAAAGCATATTCCCAGATTTGCGCATTAATTACATTAATCATGCGTGGCTACGTGAACGAGATATCTTAGCCGCAAAAAATATCGATGTTGACGCTATTAATTTCAAAATACAACAGTCATTGCCTGGCAATGAGATGTCATTTAAATCGATCGACACTGTTGTCGATCCTGACGAAGCAGTCAATTATCCTGTTGAATTTTTGAATTCACTAGATTTACCGGAAATGCCACCGCATAGCTTGCGATTAAAAATTGGTTCACCAATCATTTTTCTTCGGAATTTAAATGCACCTAAACTATGCAATGGCATGCGATTGTTCATTAAAAAAAATATGGCTAATGTTCTTGAAGCTACCATTTTGAACGGCAAGATTCAAGGTGTGGTTGTTCTCCTGCCACGGATCACAATGATCCCTTCAGACTCGCCCATTCCATTCACACTCTTGCAATTTCCAATTCGCTTGACATTCGCAATGACTATTAATAAGTCACAAAGCCAAACAATGTCCATTTGTGGGTTGGATCTAGAAAATCAGTGCTTCTCACATGGTCAATTATATGTTATATGTCAATTATATATTATTGATGAAAAACATTGTTCATCAACTCGAATTAAGATAAAAACAAAACAAACTTTATTGATTTTGTTGGACCGTTTTTTATAACATTACAACCTTAGGTATAAGAGGGGGTGAGGTTTCTATGCAGCTGACTGTACGTATCATCGAAATACTATATACTTCGTACAACAAGTACCTACTATATCGATGGTACGTATATAGGTAAGTTGTTCTGCTTAAGCCCGTAAAGGTTCTAGGCGCAAAATAGTATATGTTTTGCACTATTAAAATAGAAACAATTAAAAAGTAATTTGACATTTGTCATATTTGAAGGTACGTCAATAAAATAAAATTAGCTGTACCCGGCATACAAATTTGTAAGCAAGCTTCGCATTTTTTTTTCCGATACAGCTGATATTTGTGGAGCTGTGGGCGAAATTCCAACAATTGTAAGGATCACTATTCCATATATTATTATTTTTAATAATGGATACCATGTATGTATAAGTGTCTAGCAGTTCCTATTCTAAGTAAAATTTATTTGTTTCAGAATTAGACAGACGGAATGGGAAAGCATTGCCATTACTGTGAAACAAAGTATTTGTAATGTACTATGGTCTCAATATAGTTGATTTTGAGGAAAGAAAAGATGTTTTATTTTGTATGTTGTCTTGACAAACCATGAATTTGTAGTATTTTGTGTAACTCACTAATTGGAGTTCATTGTGAATTTGTAATTGTGATGATCACATAGTATTTGTTTTATTATCGAAATCAATTATGTCATACAAACGAAAAGCCGACGTTCGGGCAGGACAACGTCTGTCGGGTCCACTAGTATATATAAGTACGAGTGTGTAAATAAAATCATATAGAAAGTACGAACATTAGCCCAATTAGGCACGGGACAATATACTAGGCATAACAAAGTTCCAGATGTGGTAGGGATTTGGGACTTTCTTCCTGTATAGAATCTAATTCGCACTTTACAAAAAAAAAAAGGTAAATAATTCAAATTCTAATACTATTATATTACTCCAAAGTTTAACAATAACAATAGCAATGATGTTATTTTTGTATGTCCAATAAATGACAATGTTGTTTATCACTAGACAGTTTTGTGTTTTTAACAAGGATTACTAAGCCCGACCACGCCGACAGCCACAACCAATATGAGTTTAAAGTCTTAGACTAATTAGCCACCACTGCAGGTATTTCACAAGTTTAGTCTGAACTATCTCCGGTGGTAGATGCACCCGGGACCTCTGGGGTGAGAGGATCTGGGGATTAGCCCAGCAGCGACAAAGTCCTCCACCTGCCTCTATCCGCTTGCTTTACGACTTCCCCTGCTATCTAGTAGGTCTGCAATTGGGTAAACATTAATGTTGTTTGGGTAAACTACCTATATGGGTCAGGGGGTTTTCACACTCAACACGGGGCAAGTGTTTTAAATATTATTGAGAATATTTAACATGCGTTTTTTGAACCAAATTATTGTATCAGTACAAGACTTGACTAACTTAACTTTAGAACCGACGTAACACCCAGTCCCAGGAAGTAAATTCATCATTATGAAAGGAAGATTCTCCAATTTACATAATTATAAATATTTTTGGTATTTTTGGAGAGTGAACCTGAGCCTTCTAGCTCAGTACTCAGATGCATCACTGATCTAAGAAGTTGGGCAATTCTTGCAGTTTTCTGGTTTTTACAAGTACTTAAGAGGGCACAACACTTTTACAAACGCTCAGAGTTGACTTCGTTTGAACTAGATACGAACCTGCAAGGTTTCTTCAAAGGTAGCAAGCTGGACCGCCGTACTCAGCACTGACAAGGGAGGTCAAGATTTGGTTCTAATTTCAGTCGAATGCACCTTGGGTATTTTCCACAGTTACGCTTTACACTGCGTTTTCCCATCCTTACGTTAGTTGAATTCGGGTATGTGTTCTTTTAGCACCGCGTCTTAGTACCCATTCGGGTTATTCGCTTATGTACCAACTACTCTAATGCAATAAGTATGAGTAAGGCTGAGTTTAGAGGAAGTGTATCCTTATTTGAGTGAGGAGAAAGATTGTAGAAAACCATTTAGGAAAAAAACACCCTCGTTACACCCAACCGGGATCGATCCACGACCTCACCATCACTGGCAGGCTAGTCTACTGCGAGAGTAGCGATTTAGACCATGGAGCCACCAAAGCTGGTAATATGTTCTACTAAATTTCATGTTTCTCATCCCATATCCTTAAAAGTGCGGATATTCCTAATGGGAACTTTGTCACGGAACGCTAAATATAAAGTGAAAATAGCAAGTGTACCACACCCATCCCCGTTGGGTATTTGCGAAAAGGCATCAATCTCGCCTTGTCTGATTTTACCATGATGGGGAGGGAAGGTCGGAGTTTGATTCCTGTCTGGGTGTGCTTGGATTTTACTGACTAAATTTTGACACCCTTCCCTAAACGCATTTGCAGTTATATTACATCCAAAGGCTACCTTTTCCATTCATACCGTGTGCGAATAGCCCATATGGGTAGTTAGAATTGCAGCCCGGAGCTAGGGGAACTATTTAGTTTATGGTTTCACCCTCACATTGTAGTGCTTTGAGGTGGGGATGTAAGGGAGACGAGAAAAGTTAAGTATTTTTGCAGTTCATACCAAAACTTTTTTTTTGCCAAAATCGGTTAAATATTTCTCCAGCACAAAAATAGATTTTTATTTTATTCATATGATGACCTCACCAGTTCTTGAATATTGTTCAAGGGTGTCCTAGAAGTTAATGACAACTTTTTCCCTTCATTTAAAAAGTTTCTAATTTGGTGGCGCTATGTTAATGACAAATATTCAACAACTGTTGTTATCAACATGTGAAGAAAATTAAACTATATCTTTGTGCTGGAGCCAAATTTTATTTATTTTGGTCAAAAAATGTTTTGATATAAAAATTGCAGAAACACTTATCTTTTCTCACGTTCCCTACAACCCAATTAAAGTAGTTCTACTTTTCGTCACTACAAAGCGGTACTGCCTTGAAGAAATAATTAGAACAGCTCTCCAAACAACGTTACCTTATGTCTATGTTGTAACAATAGATAGCAAAAAATTATAGTAATCATTAAGCCTGTGCAAATACCTAATCTTCAATTTAAAATCGATTCGAAATCTCTGCTTAGTGACTCGGATAAATTACGAGTTGAAAAGCTCACCTGAGTCAAATACGAATTGGATAGTTTATTAAATTTGTACTCGTACACCAATACAAATCAATTACCTTTTAAAAAATAAATATAACATTAATGTTAGGAATATCACTATTTTCTATGATCAAGTCAAATAGTGTGAATTTGTGAGTTAAATTTAAATTTAAATACGACCACATGAGTTGCCTGGAATGATGGTTTACCATACTTTAAAGATGGATAATGCCAATATTTATAAAAGGTTTGAATTAATTTAAATTTTGAAATTAATTCCATCGAATCTGAATCTGGAATCTATTCAGATTTGAGATTTAGAATTCGATTCAATTGTATCAAATATTAAGCTTAGGTTTTGCGAAACAAATACGAATCTTAACTAGATTCTTAACTAAGATTCGAAATTTCAAAGCTTTGGACAAATTTAATAAACATAAAAAAAACATTAAAAGTGACTGTTTTTAAGCAATTAACGTGCACTTTATGAACCGTCCGAATATATCAGCACACGCCTTATGAGTGAAGAATGACTTTGAACACGAGACGATTCCTGGATAGCTCAATGTTTAGAGCATTGACGTACTAAGCCAAAGGTCCCAGGTTCGATTCCCGTGTCCAGGTGTCATTTTTCAATTTTAATAATATGTTAAATATAGACCATACACAAGACCCCGCAAGTTAATTCATAATTAAATCACACGTTTCACGACTGATGAATCTTTCGGTCATGCCGAAGAGTGAACCCATGACCCTTGGCTTAGTAGGAAGACACGCTACTAACTAATCTTAAGCGCCGGACATAAAAAATGAGCTGTTTTCTTAAAATAAAAGAATAAAAATTAAATATTTGCTTAAAATACCTGGTAAATGTAAAAAGATAGACAAGTTATACTTTCAACATGTATATTGCAAGTTAATAAATTTTCTCAGCTCGTCAAAACGACCAAATCTTGTTCAAAAAAGTAAGTGCAATAAATATAAAAAGATTTATCCCCGTTACCAAGAAATGATAGAAGTGTTCTGGCTCAATGAATGTCCAGGAACCTGTTTGTCGCGGGTATTTCCTGAGTATTGTGAACACCTGAATCACTCGTGTTATTTCCTGCCGCGTGCTTTGCACGCACCTGGGACCTGCACACGTGTGTATCGGAGGGGGCGTGGGAACTAAAAAAGGCTGAAGTTTAAATTAGTTAAAAATCAGTTGATCAGCAAAAGTACACTTTTGTAACAAACCTAACCTAAGACGGCAAGCTTACCACTAAATGAAAGCCTCTGACATCTTATCTCAATCGGTGTTGCGTCTGACTACCGAGTTAGGATTCCCAGGTCCGTTTTTCGGTATGGTTTGAAAATGTTTCATTGCTTGAATTGATGCTTCCCCTATCTATTTTTTATTTATTTGAGATATTTAACGTGCACTTTCTGAACCGACTGATTATATCAGCACACGAGAATTTCTATGAGCGAAATTGAAAGGGCCTACCAATTTTGCCAGAAGAGGTATTTTCACATATTTTCCAGGGTTGTTTTACATACCCCAATTGACATGAGACCGATGTCTTTACTTCCCTTCCAAAGGAAGTTGTGCTACGTATTTTTGTCCCTCAAGATAAATCAATCGACACTGTCTGGGTTTGAACCGACGAATATCGGGTCCTGAAGCAAGCACTTTTCCCCTATCATAGTAATGAATTGTCAGTCAAAGGCTCGAGAATTGTGTATGTTCTACATTTAAGCTGTTTTGTAAGTCCTAAAGTCTTATGCTGGCAACTCCGACAACCTGCCCTCCCAACCACTCTTAACAAGGTCGAGTTAGTACACCAACATGGGGCTGAACTCTCACAACCTGCCCTCCCAACCACTCTTAACAAGGTCTAGTTAGTACACCAACATGAG
>CABFVX010008069.1:0-26451 GCA_902151425.1 Timema shepardi | reverse complement strand
CTAGCTTAATATATGTTATCTACGTCAATCCACGGCCAGATATAAAAGGGCTAACGTCTCAATTGAAACTTAACAGTAGCTTCATTCCCATGTTCTTATGTAAAGTTGTTATTACTATTAATGTACTGTAGAGTGTGACGTCACACTCTACGTATCACCCGCGCGGTTGAACTGTGAACCCGCCGTGTTTGACGGTAGAGGTCAGGTCACTTAGTGCTTTTCTCTGCCGTCCACGCGGGCGGGACGCGAGTTCAACCCTGTTAAGTTGATTTACGATAGTTCAATCAAGGCAGTCAGTTAACTCAGTTCAGTCAGTTCTGCTCGGATCAGTGATCCGCTAGCATTCATCTTTGTACGACTGACCTTTAAACAGCTGTGCTGAGAATTACCGTGTACTATTATTGACTTGTGTGGAAGTCATACTTCAAGTGTTACTAAACTATTTAAAGCATTAACATTATAATAAATACAATTAAACAAAATATATACATGTTTTCTTAATATGTATCAAGTTAAATTCACTGTTAAATAATAACTTCAACCAAACTTTGGTTGAGCTAAGAATTGAATCCACAGTGGAAGTTAATAACCAGGTTTACTGGACGTTTAGTGGAAACTATATCAGACAAGTTCCAACGGACACCAAAAAGGGTTACAAGGATCCCAAAAGAGGTTTCAGTACATCTCCTGTATTTTGTATGGTTCTTGCTAGGGGAAACATTTTTAACACCATATTAAATCAAACAAAATAGACAAGAAAATAGAATACGCAACGAAAAGAGAAACACCAACTGCTAACAAATTAATTTCTGTTAAATATTTTAAGTCAAAGCCTTCTTGGTTATCTTAATCTTTAAATGAATGAGGTAGATAAATATTAATTCTCTGGTGCTGAAAATGAAGATGTCTCTGTATAGAAATGAATCTAATCATCTATTGTAAAACCTCCACAAGCAATACTAAGATAACCAAGATATTTCTGTATAGAACTTAACAAGTATACAAAAGTGTTTCATTTTTAAAAACTGAGTTATTCAAAATAACTTTCTATTGGTATATTTTACCGGTAATCTTTGTACAGAATAATTGAAATGAGAGCAAAAAGATTAGTTTACTCGCGTATACATATCAAAATCAGCATTTTTTTCTTCTTCTTAGTTGTTTCACCAAAGAACTGAGCAGTCGTGAAAAAAATAAGTTGTTCTCTGCAATATTCACTTTAACAACAGAGAAATTGGTGTTATTTTGGTAATTTTTAGTTTAAAATTATTATATTTTCAATTGTATTGTAATTTTTTAAAATCTATTCAAACCATTTCACTGGTTTGAATTGCAATGCTTTATTTAAGTAGGATAAAGAAAACCGCACCAAAGTGCGTCATCTGGATAAAAACCAATCTTCATAGATGATCCTTTGATAAAAGACAAACATATTCTTTTTGGCCAAAATTAACAAGAGCTTACTATTTTACCTGTTTTATTTTATGGGCAATTCTAATATTAATTTTTATGTTTAACACAATAACTATTGTATAAATATGTGAACGTAAATCTAATAACATTTCTAGTTATCAGATAAATCCCTTCCTATGAAAAGTGTACTGTACTTTCTCACAGCAATACTTAGAAACACATTTTAATCTACTAAAAATTCAGCATCAGCTCAATACACGAGCTTAAAACTCCACCGTTTACACAAATATGAATCATATTACGGTTCACTCTCAGTCGCGGTATCACTGGCGATAAATGAGCAATCGCCCAACAGTAAGGGTGAGCTATCGCCCAACAGTAAGGGTGAGCTATCGCCCAACAGTAAGGGTGAGCTATCGCCCAACAGTAAGGTGACTTTACTGGGTTGGCTGTTTTCAAAACACAGTCAAACGGAATATTATGTATAGGTAAATCTAGTGGTTCATGATTTTGTAAACACAGCCAATAAAACTGATGGAATAGTTGGTTTTATGAATGAAGGAATGAATGGAGATAATCTAGCTATTACATTCAAATAATAATAATAATAATATTTAGCACCGCGTCTTAATACCCATTCGGGTTATACGCTTTAAGTACTAATTACTCTAATGGATAAGGAATTGGGAAGGTTGAATTAGAGGAAGTGATCCCGCATTTTCGTGAAGGGAAAGTGGAAAACCATTTAGGAAAAACCACCCCCAGTTCACCCGACCGATATTCGAGCCTTGATCTCCCCGTCCTCGGCAGTCGAGCTCAACACGACAAGCGCGTTAGCCAACTACGCCACCGAGGCGGGTGTTATAGCCAACTACGCCACCGAGGCGGGTGTTATTATTATTACATTTAAAGTTTAGTCAGTTACAGATACCATTGTTATTATAAGCTAGTTTAGTTTATGTATCAATTAAGTAAAAGAACAAGCATACTAGCCTTAACTTCACCGAAATATATTAAATAAATACAATAATGATAGTGTACCTACTTAAGGTAGTTGTGGGGTGAAACCAGCTCTTAGCTTCTCTCTCTGAGTGATGGCTAAAGGTGGTAACCATAAGGGGTGTGTTTGTAGATTGGCTAGAGAAAGAACTATGCTATTGTTTGCAATCACCGACCACTAGTAAGCTTCCACTCATTCATTGCCCAGTGCCTTACTGCCCGTTCGGACTATTCGTATTTAATTGCGCTAATCTGATAAAGGTAATATAAATATATTTACATATGGATACAGGGATAAACCATTCAGAAAAAAAATCAGTACAGCCAAAGAGGATTCTAATCCCGAGCTAGTTATCACCAGACAACTATTTTTGATCCTGACGCAGAGTTGTGCTCCCTCGTGTGGATGGCTCACTGACAAGTCTTGAACATATGTCACTGTTTACTTTACCCTCCCCCCTTGTATGGGGCACAATAGTGACCCAAGGGGAGGGGGTTAATTCCCCTCCCCCTCCAGTAGCTACACCACCAAACTTGGCAACGTGCTCAAAGAGATAATACAGGGTCACGCTTGTGGACAATGTGGCCAAGCATCAGATAATTCGTTATTCCGTCGTAGTTTTGTCGTGCCACGCGATAATTATTACCCTCACGGCAGGCGACAGAGCCTTCTTGAAGGCAGAGCAGATACGCTTCTCTCTCCTAGGAGATCTCGGCCGACAGTTTGGGTCGACATATCTACCAGACCATTCACTGTGGGACACTCACTAAGATGTTAATTGAATGCATTTCAGAAATAGTTCCTCTTTCTGTTTGTTTGGAGTGAAGGTTGACACACAATAGACTTTCCGTGACGATTCAACTGTAGTAACTTAATATTCTCATACTTAGGCCTAATGAGAGGGATCTGAAGTGATCGATGAAACTGTCATAACATACAGATGATGATGATGATGATTATGAAGTGAATTCAGAGAATATTCAGCCCTTTATACTCTTATCCAGAAAACTTCTCATGCAATATTGGTATAAATAAGATATCCAACTTGAGAATGTATGTTTATAGAATTATGTGTATGTGCGCGCATTTGTGTGTATATATATATATATATATGTGCGCGCATTTGTGTATATATATATATATATTAATATATTAATATATAAATATATATATTAATATATAAATATATATATTAATATATATGCATATATATATATTAATATATATATATAGATATTAATATATCTATATATATATATATATTCATATATATATATTAATATATCTATATATTAATATATATAAATATATATATTATATATATTAATATATATATATTTTCATATATATTAATATATAAATATATATATTAATATATATTTATATAGATATAGATATATTAATATATATATAGATATATTAATATCTATATATATATTAATATTTATCTATATATATTAATATATCTATATATTAATATACCATTACATTAACTAACAATATATCTGACCTTAAGGAACACAAAATGTCATGGTCACCAGAACGCAAGTCTGCCAATCAACTCTATCCTGAGACAACTCCAGCCTATCTACGTCTTGGATTACTAAGGGGTCTTGTATATTCAGGTTTCCCAACTAAAAATGTTGTGTACACGTCTGTCATCATCCATACGCTCTACAAAACCACCTCACCTCATTCTGAGTGACTTGTATTGTCTTTATTATGTTTGGAGATGCTCACAAACCATTAAACTCTTAATTATGTGACTTTCTCCATTATACCATTTGCTCATCCCTTTTTTTTAGGTCCTCCAATCTTTCTCAGAACATTGTTCTATGAAATTGTATTTATTGTCTGGTTATAAAGGGAGAGAGGACTCTTCACAACCGTAAATAGCAACGAGCATAGATACAGATTTGTATAAATTTGTTTCAAAACGCATGTTGTTGAACTCTATTCCTTTAGATTGTAATATTTCAACATACAGTATCCCCGTGACTTCTTTGGTGCTGACTGACAGCTCACAGCTGACTTCTGACCGTCAACATTTAGGTATATAACTACATTCTGACCGTCAGAAGTGACAGCTGCTAAACACGTGTTTGTTTTTTAGATCATATGGTTCGGCGTAGGGATACATAATTTGGTCTGGTAACTTTTCAAAGCTGTGAGTGAGCACCAAAGAAGCCGTGGGGCTACTGTACATTCATGTACTTGTTTTTATAAGTGTTTACTTTGCTGCTTTTAATCAAGAGCTGTTCATTCCTTTTAACTTAATCTCATCGTCATCCATAGAACAATTGAATCTCGCCATTTAATGTCAGACCCGCGAGTGTTCTCTTTCTAGTAACTAGCTACATATTCAAATATATAAATAATTAAGTCAAGAGTTAAATAGTAGAAGAGATGAGGCATTTCCTAAATTTTTAAGACCCGTATTAATTTCAAATGTATAAGTTACTTTATTTCTCACGCGAACGTTACTTCTAGGTTTCTTCAAACACATTTGAATAAACCTAGCCACTTTTTTTAGCTGTTCCGGAATCAACCAAAATACTGAATAAGGTTTGCCTTTGATGGAACTATTTTCATTTTTGAGCTATATAAACAAAACGATTAACTGTGTCATCATATTCACATTTTCTTCCAGGATGTATCTTATATTAAAAATATGTTCAAGTGTTACCTTGTTCCTTCTAAATCCACACTGGGATTGTAATTGCTTCCTATTACGGGTTAAAACTTGTGTATTTGACCAAACTCTCCAGGTGGTTGAAAGTAATATAATAGTAATGTACAGACTTATGTGCTGGGCGGCCGGGGTTCAATCCTCGGTCCCGGCACAGATTTATCTGATTACCAAACCCTTCCTTCACCTCTGACAAGACATCTTTACACATTAGCGTAGGTGCGTATAACCCGAACGGGTAGTAAGACGCGGTGATAATAATAATAATAATAATAATAATAATAATAATACTAATATAACTATGGCAATCTGTTTTATCTACTTCCCTTTTCCTATTTAATCTAATTGGTAGAATTGTATTGCATTTAATGATTATGTATATTAATATGTGATTTATTACAGTAATGTAAGCTAAATATAATCATAGTTATATATTTCATAGATACAAAAAATCAAAAACATGTTTGGTAGTAACGCTGTGGTAATATAAGCCGGTGAATACAATCAACGTTGAATACAAGTGGTTGATTCAAATGTATGCACTCGCTCTATGGCATTAGGAACTAAAAAGTTCAATGCCGCACTTAAAAAAGTTCCATCCTATCCAACACATTACACCCCAACTCTTTCGGGTCCATTCTAATGTTATCCACCCATCTGCGGCTTGGTTTTCCCAATGATCTATTCTAATTGAGTTAGCCAGTCGGTAGTACTCTGAACAAGGTTCTAGATTCTTCCATTCACAATGCATGTCCTGTCCGTCGTAATATACGAGATTTGACTATCTTAACAATGTCTTGTGGTGAGTACAGTATGTAACTAATCATTATGTAACCTCCTTTATTCCCCAGTAGCCTCATCCATTTTTTGACAATATATCTTCCTAAACACCTTGTTTTTGAACACCCTACTTTAATTGTTTTCATCTTGTAAGGTAAGAGACCCAGTTTCCACTCATAGAGAACAACTGGTTAGATTATTGTTTTGAATATTCGGAGTTTCACATTCGTTGACAGCGGGTGAGATGTCAACAAATTACTGACCGAACTATAGAATGAATTTCCCGATTGTATTATTTTCTTAGTTTCCAATCTAATATCGTTATTTCTAATTTAAAGTGTTACTAAATATTTATACTAAGTAACCCTGTCGAATGATTTATTGTTCGCAGTAATTTCTAAATGATCGTCCTCAGTCTATATTTTGTGTATGATAATATAAGTAGTCTTTTCAGCGTTCATTTCTAAACCTTATCCTAACTAGCGTCTAATAAAATGTCTACATTTCTACAATAACTTTCTTACTATCAACCAACAAAGATAAATAATCAACGTGTCCTAACAGCTGCATTGAACCTTTCAATGTCAACCCTGACCTACTTTCTTACATTTACATTAATAGCACATTCGAAGGCTGGATTAAAAAGTAATTTAGAAAGTGCATCTCTTTGTTTCAACACACAATGTATTTCAAAAGAATCTCGAATAAAATTTTAGCTCTAAATATTGTGGTCCAAAGTTTCATCAGATGAATATAAATATACTATCGTGAGTAGCTTTAGGAACAATTAAATACAAGATTACCTTAATAGTGTTTCTAAGGATACAACTAAACCATTGGTATTGAGGGCTCTTACTCTTTAATATACCAGGTAGCTTAGGGAGAGAGTTTAGTTTTTACTGTAAATTTAAGTCCTCGAGGAAGGGGTGCACATTCGTTATAAAACTCTGTGTGTGTGTGTGTATATATATATATATATATACATATACTTCAAGCTTATACATCGCTGATTTCCAGGAGTATACATCGCTGATTTACGGGAGTATACATCGCTGATTTCCAGGAGTATACATCGCTGATCTCCAGGAGTATACATCGCTGATTTACGGGAGTATACATCGCTGATTTCCAGGAGTATACATCGCTGATCTCCAGGAGTATACATCGCTGATTTACGGGAGTATACATCGCTGATTTACGGGAGTATACATCGCTGATTTACGGGAGTATACATCGCTGATTTCCAGGAGTATACATCTCTGATTTCCAGGAGTATACATCGCTGATTTCCAGGAGTATACATCGCTGATTTCCAGGAGCATGCATCGCTGATTTACGGGAGTATACATCGCTGATTTCCAGGAGTATACATCGCTGATTTCCAGGAGTATACATCGCTGATTTCCAACAGTATACATCGCTGATTTCCAGGAGTATACATCGCTATTTTACGGGAGTATACATCGCTGATCTCCAGGAGTATACATCGCTGATTTCCAACAGTATACATCGCTGATTTCCAGGAGCATGCATCGCTGATTTACGGGAGTATACCCGTATATACCAAGAGAAGTGATTGAAAAATCAAAGTTACAAATCACACGTGTAAAGTAATCTTAGTGTAACAAGCCAAGACTCGAAACTTGGCCATTTCTTCATTGGCAATCTACATTATTGTGAGTCCGTTTATAGAAATGTATTTTGATACTTTTGGGTCCAAACAACAATTATTACCAGTGAAAATGCTTTATAGAGCATGTCAGATGATAATTGTGCTTTGAATACAACAACAAAATTATATAAATGGTTCATTGACAAAATCCTGTCTGTTACTCCTCCTTGCCTCCTCCACCCCTGCCTGTTACTCGTCCTTGCCTCCTCCACCCCTGCCTGTTACTCGTCCTTGCTTCCTCCACACCTGTCTGTTACTCGTCCTTGCCTCCTCCACCCCTGCTTCTTACTTGTCCTTGCCTCCTCCGCCCCTGCCTGTTACTGGTCCTTGCCTCCTCCACCCCTGCCTGTTACTCGTCCTTGCCTCCTCCACCCCTGCCTGTTACTGGTCCTGGTCTCCTCCACCCCTGCCTGTTACTCGTCCTTGCCTCCTCCACCCCTGCCTGTTACTCCTCCTTGCCTCCTCCACCCCTAATCTATTCAGGTCCCTCCTTATACCATCTGTCTGTATCTGGGTCTGCCCAGGTCTCCCTTCACTGACATCCTTTATCAGGTTTTATCCTCTTGTTCGGACATGAACCGACCCCGCTTGTCTTCTGCTCCTGATGACTGATGTTATGTCAGGTTCTGTTAACTATTCTCTGATCTAGATATTCTTCCTGGTCCTACATTCATCTCCTTCTTCTATTGGTTCAGCATGTATAGAATATATTTACCATCATTATTATTATTATCATTATTATTATTATTATTATTAGCACCGCGTCTTACTACCCGTTCGGGTTATACGCACTTACGCTAATGTGTAATGGTAGGGTGATTGTGAGATGAAATGGAGGACCTACAGTTTAACGTGGAATCCGAACCACGGTGGANCTACCCGTTCGGGTTATACGCACTTACGCTAATGTGTAATGGTAGGGTGATTGTGAGATGAAATGGAGGACCTACAGTTTAACGTGGAATCCGAACCACGGTGGAGGCCTGGCATTCCCCACATTCACAAGATGTCTTGTCAGAGGTGAAGGAAGGGTTTGATAATCAGATAAACCTGTGCCGGGACCGAGGATTGAACCCCGGCCGCCAGCATAGAAGTCTGACACGTTATCCCTAGACCAACAGGTCACCATCCATCAATAAATCGTGTAAATATTCCCTGTTATCCACTTTACTAAATATCTCGAGCGCTTTGGCAGCAAGAAGTGAATAGCAGTCTGTTAGTATCCCATGGCAAGAGGGCGGTAGAAAGAACGGTATCTGATACTTTCAAAAGATACTTCATTTAATTTATTTGAGGTGTCTGAACCGACTGATTATATCAACAAACGGCTTATAAATTAAATCAAATTTAGGACAGACACAACATCCAGCCCCCACCCGTTAATTCATCACTATGAAATGGTTAACCCAAATTTCACCAATGATCAATTTTTTCGGCGATTCAAGATATCGATCACGGGACCTTTAGCTTAGTAGTCAGACACGGTTTCAACTGAACTATAGTGTTGGACTCGAAAGTTACTATACATATTTTCACATATTCATACGTCAAGTCATTAACTCTATAGCTGTAGCTTTCGATATAAAGTATAAATATCTACTACCTATAAAATATTTACTTTTGCACCGCGTCTTACTACCCTTTTGGGCTATACGCTTTTGTACTAATTACGCTAATGGTTGTATGGATGAGTACGATTGTATTTAGATGAGGTGCACCCGCAGTTGCATGGAGGTAGAGTGTATAATACCGTTCAGGGAAAACCAGCCTCATCATACTCTACTGGGATTCGAACCTCGAGCTCCCTGTCATTGGCAGTCTATTCTATAGTGGTAGTAGCGCCTTAGACCGTGCTGCCACCATAGTGGGTTATAAAGTGACGTAATAACAATATGGAATTGTTATTAATGTTGTTGGGAATAAAAAAGGTTTGTAATCTCTAAGCTGTCCTTCCTAACACGTTTTTATTGAAGGATAAATTAGTTTGTAAGTTTATTCTGATATAATCTGTGTGTTTAGAAAGTGCACTTTACAGAGCAAGATCATAAAAACCGGCTGTTTAATAGCGTTCACCTCTACATCGCTAGTTAAAGCGATTGGACCAATGAAAAGGGAACCTTTATGACGCTCATTTAGTTTATCTTTTTTCCGGTCCTAGTTACGGTCTGTACCTAAGGAACTGACCTTAATATCAGGTGTTCAACTTTCCCTTGGAAAGTTATGTGGCGGCCGGGAAGACAATCCTTCAGTTTACCGCGGCTCCAGTCGCTGGACCACCGGACACATCACACTCGGGAATAAGGAGATACGTGGTGTGGAGGTTAGGGCAGCAACGGCACAAGTACAACTTGATTTGGTGAGTAGACAACATTAAACATTATTATTATTATTATTATTATTATTATTAGCACCGGGTCTTACTACCCGTTCGGGTTATACGCACTTACGCTAATGTGTGATGGTAGGGTGATTGTGAGATGAAATGGAGGACCTACAGTTTAACGTGAAATCCGAACCACGGTGGAGGCCTGGCATTCCCTACATTCACAAGATGTCTTGTCAGAGGTGAAGGAAGGTTTTTGTAATCAGATAAATCTGTGCCGGGACCGAGGATTGAACCCCGGCCGCCAGCACAGAAGTCTGACACCTCACCCCTAGACCGCCAGGCCACCCCCATTAAACTAAGTGTGTGTGAAAAGTTGGTATGAGTGTTACGGCAAATGTCATGAACTAAACACACGTGTTGATGACAATTACCACACACTAGTTGTTGGAGCCAGAACAAAGTGCTGTATTGTCATTGTCTTCAATGTCAGGGCAAGGTCAATGAAAACAAGTTGTTGGGCTTCATGCACCCTTTTTTTTTTTGTTCGGTATCTAGCTTTCACTACAAATTATAATAACATGCCTACTCTTTGTTTAACCCATGAAAACTACTTCTTTATTAAGTTGACTCCATGTGGAACCCATCTTTAAAAAATAGTTTCTTTCCATTGGCCTAGTTTTATGTGGAACCCCGTGCGGATGCCTGTCTCCATGTAATGTGGACAAAAATTAGGTAAAGTGTGGATTGTGGATAGTGCTATAAACAAACATTATTATTATTATTATTATTATTAGCACCGCGTCTTACTACCCGTTCGGGTTATACGCACTTACGCTAATGTGTAATGGTAGGGTGATTGTGAGATGAAATGGAGGACCTACAGTTTAACGTGGGATCCGAACCATGGTGGAGGCCTGGCATTCCCCACATTCACAAGATGTCTTGTCAGAGGTGAAGGAAGGGTTTGGAAATCAGATAAATCTGTGCCGGGACCAAGGATTGAACCCCGACCGCCAGCACAAAAGTCTGACACCTTACCTCTAGACCGCCAGGTCACCAACAAACATTGTTAATGTTAATGGTTTTTTTAAGTCTTATAAAATCATTATATAGATAACAAACCGTATTAAAACTATATCAAATTAGAATGTTTAACATCCGGTGACCAACATTTTTTAAGTTTGTCCTTGTACAATATTGAACTAATTAAGACAATGCCAAAGTAATTATTGCAATTAATAAATTAAAATAAATTAATTATTTGAAAAAAATCCTACTTGACACCCAAACTGATTGCTCAAACGAGACCAATGTTTGCCTAATCATGGTCAAGTTTTTTTCCGTTAGCTCAGCAATTTAGAGCCCCCCCCCCTCCCTCCTGCCCCACCTTTCATCAATTTCTTGGAGCCCTAAAAGTTAAATTTACCACTTTACAATATTTATGTCATTTTAGGTTGTTTTGTTTTTTACCAATTTTCCAAATTAAGATTTTCTTTCACATTGAAAGGTAGATTTTCCAATAGTCTTGGAGTGTTAGAAATCTACTTAACCCACTCGCTCAACACTTTTCGGGTCCCACATTCCAATATTGTGATTTTAAGATGTATTTGGTTACGTATTTGATATGTTTCTTTTATGTACCCGCAAAATTTCAAGCTCCTATATTTCTCGGATTTAATTTTGAAATTATATTTATTCAGACACCATTCGGTTATTCGGGAAGGTATATTTACCTACTTGGCAAATCTCAATTTTATTCCCCACAAAAAAGTTTTGTTTATATAAGTTTAATAAATTGTGAAGCCTGCATTTTTAAAACCAATTTTGATGTTTAAATTCTCACTAACTATTTATTTTTGATCATTTGTGGTGGTTGTCTTAACTGTTTGAAAGTATTTAAATTATCTAACATGTTAAAGAGGCTTATTCTTTTATTTTATTAAAATTTCTATCTCTCCTTCAAAATAGATTTTGATTTTAAAATCTTTTCACAGGTACTTTTCTAGCTATTTTCAAAATGTATATTTTCTACCATTATCTATAAGTTTCGAAATTTCTTCTTATCCACCATTTCACCACTATCCCTCCTCTTTTTAATTTCAAATTTAACAAAGTTTAGCTTTTGGGGTTTTCTTTATACATTCTCCCCAAATTTAAAAATCATAACTATTTTTCTGAGTATACCCTTCCTCTCATTTTCTGGAGTCCTATTAAAGAATTTAAGGTCTTCAGACTTTAATGATTATTTGGAGTGATCCCATTACCTTCTTGCCAAATTTTAACTTCCTACCTAATCTGAAAAGTTGTTTTTCTAATTATATCATCACTCATCCGATTTTGAAATCTACTGTTTTTAGATTTAAATAGTAATATGGGGCTCATTTGAAAGTGGGTTTTCATTTCCGCACAGAATTGCATTCAGCTTTATGTATGTAGAGAGATGACATTGAATTATATATATTTCTCTTGTAAGTGTGTGTGTTGTTTGTCATATGTTGGAATGCCAGGTATGGGACAACCAGTGAGTAAGGTGTACTCCACTCCCCAAGAACGGTCGGTGATGAGTCATAGCAACGATAACATCTTAACATGTAAGGAATATATTAAACCTAGTATCTAGGCTTTTCGCTAAACATGTTGTACTTTAATGGATTGCCATCAATCTTAAGAAAAGAAAACACTTATGTTCAGCTTATAATATCATTTGTAATATTTTCCTTCATACATTCAAATAACCGAACAAAAAATGTTAATAAATTAGCTATAATATGTTTGTTATAATTGATGTGTATCACACACTCATACGTGATTATTATTATTATTATTATTAGCACCGCGTCTTACTACCCGTTCGGGCTATACGCACTTACGCTAACGTGTAATGGTAGGTTGATTGTGAGATGAAATGGAGGACCTACAGTTTAACGTCGAATCCGAACCACGGTGAAGGCCTGGCATTCCCCACATTCACAAGATGTCTTGTCAGAGGTGAAGGAAGGGTTTGGTATTCAGATAAATCTGTGCCGAGACCAAGGATTGAACCCCGGACCCCCAGCAGAGAAGTCCAACACCTTACCCCTAGACTACCAGGTCACCTTTCCACGATACGAACAAGGATGGTTCACAGAAGTAGTGTGTTGGTCCGGAAGATATCCCGTTGGGCCGGTTTGAGTTCAATTTCTGCGAATACTTTAAACTAAAATAAAGTTATTCATTTAATTATAAATTATTGTTTATATTCAATCCTAATCAAAAGTATCCAGTTAACCCAGAATACATATTTATTGTGAAGATATGGGTTGGTATTAGATGTTAAAAACCCTCCCGTGGTGTTTTTCGTGGACCATTTACTAAGTCGAACATTAGAGCATTCGTTTAGTGATTGCTGTCTGTTACTTTGTTATCCACACAGGCACCGGGTGGAGGACAGGTTTACCAACTTAAATATTTCAAAAATAGACTTCAAGCTATTGTGTAACTCTTTAGTAGCAATTTTATTCGTCTCAGTAGAAAGTACGATCTGTTGTTTTAAATGGACTGAATAGGGACGTTACTATCGATAATTTAACTGAGATAGCCTCGGGACTAAGTTTACTACTTAAACAAATATTGATACTCACCCCTCAGCTTACACTGAAACATAGATCCAGGGATATTTATGAAAGAATGTTAAAGGTTCGTGATGTTTGTAGTCCCGTGGAACCTGTCAGTCCATCCTGATAGGTCAGTAGTAGTGTGTTGATATCCCCGTCTCAAAATATGAAACATATTACATTTTGTTATTGAAAAGTAGGTGTTCTATAATAGTCAGGTGACCTGGTGGTCTAGGGGGTAAGATGTCAGACTTCTATGCTGGCGGCCGGGGTTCAATCCTGGGTCCCGGCACAGATTTATCTGATTACCAAACCCTTCGTTCAACTCTGACAAGACATCTTGTGAATGTGGGGAATGCCAGGCCTCCACCGTGGTTCGGGTCCCACGTTAAACTGTAGGTCCTCCATTTCTCACCCTACCATTACACATTAGCGTAAGTGCGTATAACCCGAACGGGTAGTAAGACGTGGTGCTAATAATAATAATAATAATACTTAGTACCGCGTCTTACTACTCGTTCAGGTTATACGCTTAAGTACTAATTACTCTAATGAGTTAGGAGGTGGGAAGGTTGAATATAGATGAAGTGAGCCCGAATTTGCGTGGAGGCGGAGTGGATAACCATTTTAGGAAAAACCACTGTCAGTTCACTCGAGTGAGATTCGAACCTCAATCTTCCCGTCCTCGACAGTCTATCTCAACACGAAACTAGTGCCGAACCGGGAGAGTTTAAGATAGAATAGCATTGTATAAGAGACCTTAGCTCTTATAGAGAGGATCTTAGGTCAATTTCTATCTCTAAAATACAAGATATTTGTGTCAGCTTTAATTATTACGTTTTGTTTATAACCGTTGTATTTTTTATTATGAATTGTGCACTGTAACCGACGCACTATTCGTTATTAGTTTTGCGTTAAGAATAATTCCTTTCTAATGGAGCGTTCAACTATTAACATTTTTTTTTTTTTTGCAATTTTGGGCCCTTTAGTAAGCAAACCTTCTTCCCGTCCTATTCACTTTATATTTATCGACTTTTTTTATTAGTTCATAGGAAAAATCATTATGAAAAATGAAATTTATAAATAGCTGGTAACGAAGAGGTGTAAATAAAATGGTGCGAAATAATTAACAATGAATACTGTGGTAAAATGTGTTGTTAAATTTATTGTACTGAACAAGTAACATTAGTAATATTATAAAATGTTTAATATACACTTAATTGGAATTATAAAAAAAAGGCATTATTAGTGGATACATAGGCCACTGATGACCAAGGTCCTTGAACCAATGACTTGACACTTTTAATTATTATGTGTTTATTTGTGGTGGCCGGGTCTCTGCACCATTTTTGCCCGTCTCTCTTTGTCTTACGTGAGGTTTTTTCTGATTCCCCTACCCCCTTGACAGCTTAAACAAGCAAAGCTTGAGCCCTTATACCCCGTAAGGTGCTTACGTAATATTTGAATGCCTCCTTGTTTGTTTGTTTTAGAAAAAAAAACGTTTCTTATGGTGTTATTTAATATTACCTGCCTCGGTGGCGTAGTTGACTAACGCGCTGGTCGTGTTGAGCTCGACTGCTGAGGACGGGGAGATCGAGGTTCGAATCTCGGTCGGGTGAACTGAGGGTGGTTTTTCCTAAATGGTTTTCCACTCTCCCTCCATGAAAATGCGGGTTCACTTCCTCTAATTCAACCTTCCCAATTCCTAATCAATTAGCGTAATTAGTATTTAAAAGCATATAACCCGAACGGGTAGTAAGACGCGGTGCTATTATTATTAACCTATTATTGTTTTTTAGAAAAAAACGATTCTTATGGTGTTATTTAATATCTTTTAGAGAAAAATAACCAGTTAATTCTCAAATATATCCCCAGTATGCATGCGCCTTCCCGAGTGAGTTTGGTCGCAATCGAGCCCCGGACTTCCAGCCGACAGCCGTCCAGGCTATAAAGCGTGAACATGATCGCGCGGCTACCGGGTTTGGTTGACGGCCGATACTTGGAAACTTGTCCGGTAAATAAGTCCCGGTGACCCAGTAAAACTGTGCGCCAACAACCAGTCCACACACTGACATAGATAGCCAGCTCTACAACATACTAGGCTCCATTCGCTACTCTTTCCTTTCCTGTTTCATGAACAGGCCGTCAGTCGCGCCACTTGCTACTTCTCCCCCTTGTTTTCTGTGAAGCCAACTTGCGTAACACAACCTGCATGACATACTGGAACAGGAAGGCATCTTCGATTTGCTGAGCCCGGAAACTGATGGGTCAGAAGAGGCCATCAGGGGTCTAGGAAAGAACTTGGATGAGGAATGATGATTATAATTATTATTAATATTATCACCGCGTCTTACTACCCGTTCGGGTTATACGCACTTACGCTAATGTGTAATGGTAGGGTGATTGTGAGATGAAATGGAGGACCTACAGTTTAACGTGGAATCCGAACCACGGTGGAGGCCTGGCATTCCCCACATTCACAAGATGTCTTGTCAGAGGTGAAGGAAGGGTTTGGTAATCAGATAAATCTGTGCCGGGACCGAGGATTGAACCCCGGCCGCCAGCACAGAAGCCTGACACCTTACCCCTAGACCGCCAGGTCCTCCTATTCCTTAAATAGTTTTCCCATTTACCTCCTAGCAATTGCGGGTACACTTACTCTAAAGTCCTCATACTTAGCTTATTGAGCCAATTAACACACAATATGCGTATAGCCTGGACAGCTAGTAAGACGCGGAGCTTAAAAAATAACATCTCACTATGGTAGAAGATTGAAATGTGTCGGGCAGGTAGAAAACCACTCCCCCGCCCCCTAAGACCCCGTGAAAAAACTTTAGTTTTAAAATGAATAAACAAAAGAGAGGGAAAGGGGTCCTCCCAAAAAATTGTTTAAATTAATAGAATAAAATATTTCCCGAATGGCTGAAAATTGAAATATTTTAATACACGTTGATTGTAAAGTGACATCCTTAAACTGTGATTATTTTACTTCAAAAATGTTTTGTAACCAAATATATAATTTATTTGTATATATCTTAGACAAATATAACGTTCTATGGATTGTGTTTGTGAACTCAGCTTATGTGCTGATTAATGTTTCATTTTAAAGATTGTATTAAAAATGTATTATTTGACATATTTATTTTTGAATTAGAAATTAAATAAAGAATGCATCAAGATGTTGAAAATAACAATTCGATATAGTTCTTATATCTGTGCATTCACAAGAATTATTCTAACACTTCTAAACCTAGAAATATAGATTTCCGCATGGCGCTATGTCTTAAAATAAGGTTCTCTAAAAAATTCCTAAGACTTAACATTTAACATATTTGATAGAATTAGGCCAAATTATTTAAAATTATGTATTAATTTTTTACACTGTAAACTGTTACAGTTCAATGTAATTTTAATTTGTTTAACTCTTTAACAACCCATTATTTATATAGTGTTGCTCTTATTTCTTTTGTCTATTTATTTTATAAATTTATTGGTTTTAGATCTAAGTTCTAATAAAATGAGCTTACAAATTTACTCAATTCACGATTCTTTCAATCTAATGACACCTGATTAAAATTACTTTAATTTTATTTTGGTGTAGTTTGTTTACTTTTAATTGATATTTTGCCGCACATGTAGTTACTAATCAGCTCAACAACGCTCTTAAAATTAAAATATCCTTATTTTTACAATTTTAAATTTCTTAACACGAGTTTTCATTCAAATTACATGCAAGATTAAAATTATAGTTCTTTATTTTCTAGACTACTTAACATTTATATACCTAATAATTTATTTAAAAAAAAACAGTGTCTAGAATTTGAAGTAAAACAAGCATAAAATATTAGCTATTCAGAAACACAAATGAAGATATAAAACTATAAATTTTTATTTTATGAAATAAATAGCAGCCAAATTAAAATAAATAATCTTATTATTATCATTATTATTATTATTATTATTACTAGCGCCGCGTCTTACTACCCATTCGGGTTATACGCACTTAAGCTAATGTGTAATGGTAGGGTGATTGTGAGATGAAATGAAGGACCTACAGTTTAACGTGGAATCCGAACCACGGTGGAGGCCTGGCATTCCCCACATTCACAAGATGTCTTGTCAGAGGTGAAGGAAGAGTTTGGTAATCAGATAAATCTTTGCCGGGACCGAGGATTGAACCCCGGCCACCAGCATAGAAGTCCGACACCTTACCCCTAGACCACCAGGACACCTACTAAATAATCTTCTTCACCACTCCGTGGATTAGGTTAACTGACTGTTTTGTATCAAAAAATGTTCCAGCCTGTACCTCTTGGGACATGGGGCTTGTATCCTATTAATACCTTTGTCCCTGTGATAGCTAATGTATTTTAATTTCTTTTGCACAGCATCTTATTACCCCTTTAGTTTATACGGTTATGGATAATGTCGTTCCCTAAATAATAAATGGCTAATGCGCTTGTCGTGTTGAGCTCGACTGCTGAGGATGGGGAGATCGAGGTTCAAATCTCGGTCGGGTGAACTGAAGGTGGTTTATCCTAAATGGTTTTCCACTCTCCCTCCACGCAAATGTGGATTCACTTCCTCTAATTCAACCTTCCCAATTCCTAATCCATTAGAGTAATTGGTACTTAAAGCGTATAGCCCGAACAGGTAGTAAGACGCGGTGCTAAACATTATTATTTAAATAATAAAAATTGTTAAACTGTTCTACTGTTTGTTTTTTAATGACATTTTTGGTTCTTATTGGTTCTAATCCATTGAAGGCCACTACTTTTGTTTTTGATATCGATATTTTTATGTTATATTCCTTGCAGACTCTCTCCACCTTAAATACTGATAGTTGAATGTCATCTTCAATGTCTTGAACAAAGAATAGATCATCCGCAATGAGTATCATCTTCAAAAATGTAGCTCTAGAAATATCATAACCTTTATCTACGAACTATTTGAATCTTATCATTATGTGTGTGTGTGTGTGTATATATATATATATATAGTTTTAAAAACGTGTGGGTGGTAAGAAACACTGTTGTCTGATAGTTTGATTTATGGTTATTTATTCAGATATTCTAAACAAACTGTTATTTTGTGTTGTCATAAATACTTTGAATTACTGTTTTGTTATCATGAAATATCTACCATACAATAGTTATTAGTTACTTTTATCTTTTTTCTGGATGTATATAACTTGCTCTGTCTCCCAGGCTCCTAGGACTCGCTAGGATTGCCAGCACATATTATAAAGATGTAGGAGTTGAAGTTTCAGCAAACATCCTCCATATTTCAGCAGTTCTCTATTCAGATCATCTGGACAATTACTTTTAGATTATTTAGTTGATTCGTGTTTTCTTCAAGTTCTTGAATCGAGATGCAGTAATTCTCGTATCTTGGTAACATCTTGGGAATATCTCGGGAACACCTTGGGGACATCTTGGGGACATCTTGGGGACACCTTGGGGACATCTTGGGGACATATTGGGAACACCTTGGGGACATCTTGGGGACATCTTGGGGACACCTTGGGAACATCTTGGGAACATCTTGGGGACATCTTGGGGACACCTCGGGGACATCTTGGGGACACCTTGGGGACATCTTGGGAACATATTGGGAACACCTTGGGGACATCTTGGGAACACCTTGGGAACACCTTGGGGACATCTTGGGAACATCTTGGGAACACCTTGGGGACATCTTGGGGACACCTTGGGGACATCTTGGGAACACCTTGGGAACACCTTGGGGACATCTTGGGAACATCTTGGGAACACCTTGGGGACATCTTGGGAACACCTTGGGAACACCTTGGGGACATCTTGGGAACATCTTGGGAACACCTTGGGGACATCTTGGGAACACCTTGGGAACACCTTGGGGACATCTTGGGAACATCTTGGGAACACCTTGGGGACATCTTGGGGACATCTTGGGGACATCTTGGGAACACCTTGGGAACATCTTGGGGACATCTTGGGAACATCTTGGGAACACCTTGGGGACATCTTGGGGACATCTTGGGGACATCTTGGGAACACCTTGGGAACACCTTGGGAACATCTTGGGGACATCTTGGGGACATCTTGGGAACATCTTGGGAACACCTTGGGAACATCTTGGGGACATCTTGGGAACATCTTGGGAACACCTTGGGGACATCTTGGGGACATCTTGGGGACATCTTGGGAACACCTTGGGAACACCTTGGGAACATCTTGGGGACATCTTGGGGACATCTTGGGAACATCTTGGGAACACCTTGGGAACATCTTGGGGACATCTTGGGAACATCTTGGGAACACCTTGGGGACATCTTGGGGACATCTTGGGGACATCTTGGGAACACCTTGGGAACACCTTGGGAACATCTTGGGGACATCTTGGGGACATCTTGGGAACATCTTGGGAACACCTTGGGAACATCTTGGGGACATCTTGGGAACATCTTGGGAACACCTTGGGGACATCTTGGGGACATCTTGGGGACATCTTGGGAACACCTTGGGAACACCTTGGGAACATCTTGGGGACATCTTGGGGACATCTTGGGAACATCTTGGGAACACCTTGGGAACATCTTGGGGACATCTTGGGAACATCTTGGGAACACCTTGGGGACATCTTGGGGACATCTTGGGAACATCTTGGGAACACCTTGGGAACACCTTGGGGACATCTTGGGAACATCTTGGGAACACCTTGGGGACATCTTGGGAACACCTTGGGAACACCTTGGGGACATCTTGGGAACATCTTGGGAACACCTTGGGGACATCTTGGGGACATCTTGGGGACATCTTGGGAACACCTTGGGAACATCTTGGGGACATCTTGGGAACATCTTGGGAACACCTTGGGGACATCTTGGGGACATCTTGGGAACATCTTGGGAACACCTTGGGAACACCTTGGGGACATCTTGGGAACATCTTGGGAACACCTTGGGGACATCTTGGGAACACCTTGGGAACACCTTGGGGACATCTTGGGAACATCTTGGGAACACCTTGGGGACATCTTGGGAACATCTTGGGAACATCTTGGGGACATCTTGGGAACATCTTGGGAACATCTTGGGGACATCTTGGGGACATCTTGGGAACATCTTGGGAACACCTTGGGAACATCTTGGGGACATCTTGGGAACATCTTGGGAACACCTTGGGGACATCTTGGGGACATCTTGGGAACATCTTGGGAACACCTTGGGAACATCTTGGGGACATCTTGGGAACACCTTGGGAACACCTTGGGGACATCTTGGGGACATCTTGGGGACATCTTGGGAACATATTGGGAACACCTTGGGAACATCTTGGGGACATCTTGGGAACATCTTGGGAACACCTTGGGGACATCTTGGGGACATCTTGGGAACATCTTGGGAACACCTTGGGAACACCTTGGGGACATCTTGGGAACATCTTGGGAACACCTTGGGGACATCTTGGGAACACCTTGGGAACACCTTGGGGACATCTTGGGAACATCTTGGGAACACCTTGGGGACATCTTGGGGACATCTTGGGAACATCTTGGGAACACCTTGGGAACATCTTGGGGACATCTTGGGAACATCTTGGGAACACCTTGGGGACATCTTGGGGACATCTTGGGGACATCTTGGGAACATCTTGGGAACACCTTGGGAACATCTTGGGGACATCTTGGGGACATCTTGGGAACATCTTGGGAACACCTTGGGGACATCTTGGGGACATCTTGGGGACATCTTGGGAACATCTTGGGAACACCTTGGGGACATCTTGGGAACATCTTGGGAACACCTTGGGGACATCTTGGGAACATCTTGGGAACACCTTGGGGACATCTTGGGGACATCTTGGGGACATCTTGGGAACACCTTGGGAACACCTTGGGGACATCTTGGGGACATCTTGGGGACATCTTGGGAACATCTTGGGAACACCTTGGGAACATCTTGGGGACATCTTGGGAACATCTTGGGGACATCTTGGGGACATCTTGGTGACTTCTTGCGAACATCTTGTTAATCTGTCTTACTACCTGTTTTCAGATCTTCATTGAGCCACAGTCTGTCCACTGTTTTTCGGGAATTATATTAATTTGTGTGCTGTGTCTTTTTCATACTTGTTTTAATGTTTCATAAATTTAAATGCTATTGTCTGTCTAACATGTAGATCATATTCTATTTTTCCTAAAAATGTTGACCATGACTCTTGAGGTGCACTTTTTGCAATATATTTTACCTGATACCTCTTGGTCTTGCAGGTATTTATATTTTATTCTGTGTGTATGTGTATGTGTATGTGTATGTGTAGGCTAGGTGATAGGCTACTTTCTTCTTTTCTATTGATTTGAAATTTTCTATTTGCGAGTTCTCAGTCCTTTTCTTCTTCTCACTTACATTTTCCTGCCTGTTGTATTCATTGTTTCATCCCGTAGTAGGTGTTATTATTATTACTATTATTATTAGCACCACATCTTACTACCCGTTCGGGTTATACGCACTTACGCTAATGAGTAATGGTAGGGAGATTGTGAGATGAAATGGAGGACCTACAGTTTAACGTGGAATCCGAACCACGGTGGAGGCCTGGCATTCCCCACATTCACAAGATGTCTTGTCAGAGGTGAAGGAAGGGTTTGGTAATCAGATAAATCTGTGCCGGGACCGAGGATTGAACCCCGGCCGCCAGCACAGAAGTCTGACACCTTACCCCTAGACCGCCAGGTCACCGACCGTAGTAGGTGACCTTTATACATTTTTTTAAAATTTAGCCTTTCTTAGCTTTCTTCCATCCGGCAGGAAAGCTATTTTTGGTACTACGAGTTAGTTCTTTGAGTATATACCACTACCTTTGTATACCTGTACATCTTGTATTTGTTTACATATTTGGGTATTGGCCAGTACGTATTCTACTATAGATCTTGTTTCTTTTGTGATATATCTACCTATAGATATCTTTCTTTATAAAAAAACGAACTAGTAATCCTCATATTGTTGCTGGCTTCAGAATGTATCAGACTATGACTGTTATTATTTGTGTGTGGTTCTTCAGGAAGACCAACTGTATGAGGTTCTGGTACATTACCTATCCGAGCATTCAAATCTCTGCTAACGATCAAATGGTCGGTCTTGAACTTGTATACTTCTCTTTTTAGTATTTCGTATAACACTTCCGTTTCTTCCTTTATCGAGAGCAGACACACCTATTAATAATAATAATAATAATAATAATAATATATAATAATAATAATATTTAGCATCGCGTCTTACTACCCGTTCGGGTTATACGCTTTAAGTACCAATTACTCTAATGGATTAGGAATTGGGAAGGTTGAATTAGAGGAAGTGAACCCGCATTCTCATGGAGGGAGAGTGGAAAACAATTTTAGTAAAAACCACCCCCAGTTCACCCGACCGAGATTCTAACCTCGATCTCCCCGTCCTCAGCAGTCGAGCTCAACACGACAAGCGCGTTAGCCAACTGCGCCACCGAGGCGGGTGACACACCTGTCACTCACTGTCAAGTGTCCTCAGTCAATTGTGTTTGTTGCTGTCGCAATTCTCTCGTTAACCGATGAATAGTCCACTTCAGTGGCCGTAAGCTCTAACGCGCTACTCTCGCAGTAGACTAGACTGCAGATGACGGTGAGATCGTACCTCTAACGTGGTCAAGTCAACTGAGGGAGTAAGGGGGTTTCCATACATTGTTTACCCATCTCCCTACATGCAAATGCGGGTAGATTTACTCTAATCCAACCTTTCTCAAACTTAACCAATTAGAATAAATAGTGCATATGCGTCAACCATAATGGGTAATAAGACACGGTGACAAAAAAAAACTATAATTTACTTGTTATCTTTGACTTCCATTTCTGGTCTATAATTTTCCTCCCCATCCCAATATATAATTACATAGGCATATATATATTTGTTTCCTTTTAATCTACTTTTAGGTTCTGTGATAGCAGCTAAATTAATGTTTCTATTCTTGAGTTATCAGATAGTTCAATTATTTTTTTTTACATTGGTCACGAACCTTCCATTTGTCTAAATGAATTTGTCCACAAACCAAAATCGTAAATCCTTTTCTCTCTTATATCGTTGTTTTTTTTAAATCGTCTTGCTGGTTTCTCAGAATATTCTGAGTAAAGGATATATCTTCAATGAAGAATACCTCTCTTCATGTGACTAACTCGTGTAGTCATTGGTTGCAAGGCCAGGGATTGGATGGAGATGTCTCATGATATGATTCAATGGCGGACCTACATCTGGCACCCATGAACTTTCTAGTTCCTTGTGGTCGTAGAGTTAGGTGAATTACTTTGCTATAGATGCCTAGCTAAATAGGACTGACGCCATTATCCTCGTGATCACCGATGCGAGTAAGTTTTTAATAAATTAAAAAATAGCCACATTAAATAAAAAATGGTGTACTAAAAAGAATACCAAAGTGTACTATAATAATATTAATATTTAATGTGGTTTAGCAGTTGTATCTTGGAAAAAATATTTTTTTCGTTTTAGCTTTATTCAATATTTCCTACAGTTCTAGAGTCAGAGAAGTAGTTCAACTGGTGGTTAAAAGAGCGCACTGAATCAATTCTATCCAGCCATATTTTTAAAATAATATTTATATCATTATTATTATTAGCACCACGTCTTACTACCCGTTCGGGTTATACGCACTTACGCTAACGTGCTATGGTAGGGTGATTGTGAGATGAAATGGAGGACCCACAGTTTAACGTGGAATCCGAACCACGGTGGAGGCCTGGCATGCCCCACATTTCACAAGATGTCTTGTCAGAGGTGAAGGAAGGGTTTGGTAATCAGATAAATCTGTGCCGGGAACGAGGATTGAACCCCGGCCGCCAGAACAGAAGTCTGACACCTTACCCCTAGACCACCAGGTCACCAAAATAAATAATATTCATTAGAAAACTCAACTGAATAACACAAATAAATATTTCAATAAATAATATAAATGTAACTATTATAATGCTAATGATATATTAATACGAGCCAAAATTTAAAAATTAATCACAACCATTTAAAATTATTATCAAAAATAAGGAGAAGGAAATGGCACGTAGCCTTAACGGGAAGTAATATGAGGTGCACAAAAAGAAGGTAAGAGGATCCATATTAGTTTATAGTAGCACCGGGATCTCTTAGTCATCACCATCATCATCATCATCATCAGCCTGTGAATGGGTCATTTTAGTAACATTACTCTATCTTCCTCTTTCCTTCGGACATTCTTCCTCCTTTAAACGCTTCCATTCATCTCCTCCCCCTCATACACTTTCTGTCTTTTACTTATATAATCTACCTCCATCATTCTCTATTTCCTTTTCCATGCTCATTAAAATATGTCCATGTTATATCACCCTTAGGTGACCTGGCGGTCTAGGGGGTAAGGTGTCAGACTTCTGTGCTGGCGGCCGGGGTTCAATCCTCGGTCCCGGCACAGATTTATCTGATTACCAAACCCTCCCTTCACCTCTGACAAGACATCTTGTGAATGTGGGGAATGCCAGGCCTCCACCGTGGTTCGGATTCCACGTTAAACTGTAGGTCCTCCATTTCATCTCACAATCACCCTACCATTACACATTAGAGTAAGTGCGTACAACCCGAACGGGTAGTAAGACGCGGTGCTAATAATAATAATAATATATATCACCCTTGCGCCCTCTAATAGCTCTTGTAACTCCAACTTCCACCCAGACAATCTCAATCCTAATCCTGTTTCCCCTCGTGACATGCTCCACATCCTCTCCCTATGACCTACCCTGTCGAGTGTAGGTCTAACACATATGTTGTGGGATGTCAGGCGGGAGGGTGAAAGGAGTGTCATGGCCGACAAGAACAGATGGATCCCGAAACCGTAGATGGCGCTAGCTACCGATCATGTCTTGCGAAAAACTCATACGTTTGGAAATATCAGTTTTCTCGAGAAACAGTGAAATGTGCATGGTAATATTTTCAACACCTCTTCTACGATAATGTATCGATGTTTGTTAATTGTTACATTTTCTTATTTTTTGTTATGAATCCAGCAGTTTTTATATCGAAAAATATCAATTTCATCGATATTTGATTACTGTTAAAATTATAGAGGAGGTGTGTATATAAAAAAAGTATAACTTAATCAACATGCTTCTATTCTTGAACACACCGTTTCCGAAAATAAAATTTCAAAACAATAAAAATTGGCTCTGCATTTCAACGTCAAGTGAAAAGGGTCAATCGCCTTAAAAGTGTATATCTTTCCAATCACGGGTCGCTTACACACCTATCGAACATCCGCCCGTGCTGCCCTCTTCTTATTAAATATTCTAAGCTCTCGTCTTGGCTTTAGATAAGTTTCTTTACCATCTAAGAATAATAACATTGGCCCCAATTACACGTACAAGATATTTTACACTCTGCACATCTCTCAGTTCTAATCCCTTCTTCTGTATAGCTGTTCTATTCCTTGTCTCCTTTCTTGTCATTACCATTACTTCACTCTTTACCTCCCCCAAATTTCCTCTCACACTCTTTCCTTTCTTCAACCCATTCCTATAGATGTTCCCAAACTTGCTTTTCCTTTTCCCTCACACCCTCAAGTCAACAGGAGACTTGTTTTCTTTCATTCCTTCCTCCCCGAGTTTCCTTTCCCCTCACACCCTCAAGTCAACAGGAGACTTGTTTTCTTTCATTCCTTCCTCCCCGAGTTTCCTTTCCCCTCACACCATCAAGTCAACAGGAGACTTGTTTTCTTTCATTCCTTCCTCCCCGAGATTCCTTTTCCACTCTATTCACGAAAATATTCATTACCATTAAAAATATTAGTTGCGAGAGGGAATTCCCCTACTTCTTTCCATTTTTCATTTGTAACTGGAGAAAACATAAAGTAGCCCCATGACTTCTTTGGTGCTGACTGACAGCTCACAGCTGACTTCTGACAGTCAACATTTAGGTATATACAGTAGCCCCAT
>CABFVX010008068.1:12885-26458 GCA_902151425.1 Timema shepardi | reverse complement strand
GGCACTAGTTTTGATTTTTCCACGAGGCGCCGCATCTGGGAATGTGACTTATTTACAAATAAATAAATAATTATAACTTCGAGTAATCGTAAAGAATACCATAGTAAGATTAAATACTAGAACTCGTTAAAGCAGTAGAGATGATATCCTTCTCCTTTGTATTCAAAACCATGTTTCATTTGTTTTGGTTTCCATACATTGGAGTATTGGTATATTGAACCAACCTTTTCTTTTTTTATTGATTTTTAGTATTTATCGTTCACTTTCTGAACCGACTGATTTTTACAGCACACATACAACACTCAAGCCGTTAATTTCAACACTGTGAAAGGGGAAACCCACTTAATCCCAATTATACATTTTTTGGACATGCCGGGAATCAAGCCCAGGACCTTTATCTCAATAGACAGAATCTCCACCACAACACTGAACATTTAATAATACTACATTAATACATATTAGAGGGAGCACTGAAATAAATAAAATATATTATGTAAGACAACAGCACACTAATTTGGTCGTGGTGAGTTTAAATTTGAAGAAATGAATTCTCGACTATCATTGAACACCAAACTGTGAATTAGAATTAGATTTATTCCAGAGCTGTGTTTCGTTCCTTAGTGATATTCACTCCCATTGTTACTAACTAAGGAAAACCTCTTATTTCTCTTTGAGGTGCATTCATTTTGTCTAATATAATAAAAGGGAGTGTTTGTGTGCGATGCCCAGCCAAATCTATGGCACGCAGAGAGCTGGAATTTTTAACATAGCTGGATGCACCCCGAAGCCGGATTTTTAAATTCTTAACTAGCTTTTTAATTAGGCTATTTTTTAATAAATCTTTGGTGGGTCACGGGCAACGCCGTGCGGGATTGCTAGTTGTTGAATATGGGCGAAAAGAAGTTGGAAGGAAACAAATGAAAAGGAACGAAAACAATATGGCTTCTACAATGAAACTTAGAACACGGATTACACTTTATACTGCTACTCAAACAAATAAAATATTTTTAAACATGATCTATTTATATTTTTCAATTTTAAAAAATGACACCTGGACATGGGAATTGAACCAGTGACCTTTGGCTTGGTACGCTAGATGAATAACCCGATGTACGGGACGCCTCCTATATAGCTCAGTGGTAAAATACCTGGCGTACTAGGCCAAAAGTCCCTGTTTCGATTCACGTATCCAGGTGTTATTTTTCAATTGAAAGCGTATGATATTTAGATGCAACCATAACTTGCTTGGCTATTTAATCCATAAAGATATATTTATATTTAGTTTTATATTGTCTGAACTGTCCTTGATTTAGGTTTTGCTTCAAAACAATACTAGGCCTAATTTTGTTCTACTTGAATAACTTTTACACAATATCCTTTAAAATATTAAATATAAATTGTATTTAAAATAAATATTTTTCACTCCTATTATGCTAGTTTGTACTTCATTGAGACTTTGTTAAATTGGGTTGTATTCTTTTTCTAGCGCTGAGGCTATCTCTCATTTCCCTCCTTGATAATATGTACGAGGTGTTTCATTGAATAGGGTAACAAGACCAATCCGCTCTTAGGAGAGGTTTTGTTACTGTCACCCTCGTATATATTTCCATTCACCCTGAGAGCTCTCAAGCTACAACCTATAAGATGATGTAATCGGTATGTCAAGGCATATTTTAAGCTCAATGGAGATAAATCTAATATTCCAAATATTTGTTCATTTTTTACTCTTTAAATTTAGTTTTTTTAATGTCAAAAAACCAGTTCATATAATCTACACTATTTCTAAAACAAATAAAGTTATAGAAAGAATTACACCTAAAAATAAAATATAAAATGCTGATTGTAAATGATCTTTACTCAAAGGTTTCAGATATGTCAATTGTTCTGTTTTCTTTGACAAATATGAAGCTTTAAACATGTCATCCTTCCATTTATTGTACAAGCCACTTTGGATAGTTCGACCAATCAAACAATTTAATATATCCACATAATGAGAATTTTGGTCTAGTCTGTATACCAATGGTGTATTAAAAAAAATACTCCTCCATTAAATGAAGTAAAGGTCTTCCATTAAAGTGATAAAAGCGTTGGTGTAAATGATACCGCCCAAATAACGAGTGAGTGGGCAGACAAACATTACGATAGTAAATGGCGTCATCCAAGACTTTAGTGTCATTTTGGCTAAAAGCTCGTTTTGAAATGAACCTCCCGATAAAACTATTGTCATAGTCCTCTAAAAAATTAAACTTACTGACAGCGTTAGGGTCATTATAGAATGCAATTTTTATACTTGATCTTTCTAATACAGATAAAGTGTTAATATCTGAGTAATATTTTAGTTGAGTGAGATAACTTGTCAAAGAGCCTTGATATGCGTTGTTCATGATAAAGTTGAATATTAAGCAGAGTAATATGTGAAATTTCTTTGAAGATTGACTTGGTACCTTAATTGTGACACTGTCACAATGTTTTGAAATGAATCCATTAAAACACTTCTGTTTGCCATTCTATCCCCATTTTCATCACTGAAAATACTTTGCACTTTCCATAAAAGAGCAATCATAGGGAATGTAGCTATGTAAATTATCCAAGTCGTTGTTCTGAAAGGCAAAATCAGATTCATAAATCTAGGTAGTTGTGCATTAGGCACTAAGCATGTTACTAAGTCATGATCACTTGGATATGTGATAGCGTCCAGTCTTGCTAGTGACATGAAAGTAATATGTCCGTCTACATCAGGTACTGCGCGCTTGAACTCTTCTGACGAAATGTCTTCGTTATCATACCCAACAGCGTATATTTTGAATCGGAGGCCTAATTATTAGAGTAGCATTTAATTTTTTCACTTTAAATTAAAACAAATGTTCTCCAGTACATTCCAAAATACTCTTACCGTTTGTACGAATGGTCTCAAAAATAAACGGTGGGTGGTGTTTCATGCTGATTTTAAAAGGGTATCCTTGAAAATCATGCAGTTTCGTCAATTATGATTCTATCCTACTAAGCTGTATCCAAGCATGAAGTTGATTTATAGATATGATGAATGGATTATAGGTAATAACTTTAACATTTCCATATGAATTATTATTATTATCATCATCATTAATAGATTTTTGTTGTTGGGAGCTTTTTGAAAGGTTTCTTATTTGCAAATATAAAACAAGAATGTTTAGGAGCTGTTAAAATATTCTCTCTGCAGTTTCAGATGTTTCAGCAACAGGAGATGTTAGAAGCATAAAGAAATACGCTCTACTATTCCACATATTCAAGAAATATACTGGGTATGAAAAGTTGGCAAAACAATCCATACCAAACTCTTCTTTAAAATAAATAAAAACATTACTTTATTGATTGTGTCGAGTGACTCATCTAATTTTGGAACAATTTTCTCTTTTATAGCTAATATGGCTTGTATGTGTATACGATGAATAACTCTTTCGGCGATATCACTGTGTGGGATTGCAACTATATGACGAACTAGAATGTCAGGTTGATATTGTTGTTGTAGTCTGTGCTTGTATTTCATTCTTTCCGGAATGAAACAGATATGTACAAATATGATTTACTCTCAGTAGAAGTGCGAGAAGAAGGTGACCCGCTCTCCAATCCATCATTCCATGTGGCAGAACAACAAAATAGATCTGGAAAAAATATTATAGTACAACATTTATTTCGGCATACAATTTTGCATTAATACAAGCAATGGATTTGACTGTAAGCTATATAATATAATATATAAGCCAACGGTTAATTTAAAGTTACTTTATATGACACCTTTATCTTGTTTTCATCGTGTTAGGTGAAATGCCCTTATTATTGTAAGTTTGTGTGTTCTTGTTTTCAATGATAGTCTATAAATAGACTAAATAAAGAAAATAGACAAAACCGCTTATAGAATAGAGAGAGGTTTCTTTAAATAAGATGACCTAGATGATAATTTTTGTATGAGAACTATACCTATCTTCTAAGAACGAGCTATATTTTTATATAAATAAAGGTCCTTCATGTGATCAAAGCTATAGTGTGTCTGTTATCAATAGTAAATAAGTGTAGGCTTATACGTGCCAAATGTTAAGAACATCTGAAAGTGTTCATGCAGTAAACCATCTGTGCGATTTAGAACTACAAATATGTACGTGGTTTGTAAGTTCTAAGAACTTTTTACATATGAAACAACTCAAATATTTAATAATTGCACATTGCTTTATTTTAAGCACGACGTCTTACTACCCGTTCAGGTTATACGCTTATTTACTAATCACTTCAATGGTTTTAAGGATTAGTGAGATTATATTTATTGGAAGTGTCGCCGCATTTGCATAGAGGTAGAAGAGAGAACCAGTTGTAGAAAACCTGAGTACACCTGAATGTGATTCGAACCTCGATCTCCCCCAACATTGGCAGTTTAATCTACTACGAGAGCAGCGGCTTAGACCATGCAGCCACCGAAGTGTGTCATTGCGAATTGATTCTTATTTTCTCATAATAATTATGGACTAGGCTACCATTGAAATTATATGTCCCTTCAAATCCATCAAACTGTTCTAGATTTTATTAAATACAAAACTAGACATATATTATGACAATAATTCTTTTTTAGACCTTTTTAACACGTCATATTACATTTTTATTAAAATTACTAAATAAATTTTAGTCGATATCGCAAGTCTTTATAAGATCATTTGACAGGATTCTTGAGTTCAAATATTTACAGTAGGTACAATTTTAACTAGCAATAACGATATTAGGTCGGGGATTATTAAAAGAGTACAGTTGGGAAATGCATGCTAATACTCGGCCAGTAAATAGTCATCTCAACCATTTTAAAGGAATGTAAAACTCAGAAAGTACGAAACAATAAGTTTACCAGTTGTTCTCTTTAGGTGTGAAATGTGTGCTCTTACCTTTCACGACGAAAACAAACTTAGGGTGTTAGAAAACAAGGTGCTTAGGAAGAGATTGTATCAAAAAATAGAAAGAGATAATGGAAAGTGGAAGAGGCTACATAATTATGAGTTATATACAGTGTATTTATCACAAGACATTGTTAAGATACTCAAACCTAGTAGATTGCGGTGGGCAAACAAGTAGTGATAAGAGGAAAATCTAGAACCTTGTTCAGGGTATTGATTGGCAAAGCCAATGGGAAGACACCATTGGGAAGACTTAGACGTCGATGAGGGGGATAGCATTAAAATGGATCTGGAAAAAGATAGGGTATGATGAGGTATAATGGATAGAACTATCACTGGATGGGGATAGGCTGTAATGAGTTGGATTGTATATAGCTTGCTCAAGATAGAAATAGGGTGTAATGAGTTGGATTGTATATAACTAGCTCAAGATAGAAATAGGGTGTAGTGAGTTGGATTGGATATAGCTAGCTCAAGATAGAAATAGGGTGTAATGAGGTGAACTGGATAAGACTAGCTCAAGATAGAAATAGGGTGTAGTGAGTTGGATTGGATATAGCTAGCTCAAGATAATGATAGGGTGTAATGAGGTGGAATGGGTAGAACTAGCTCAAGATAGAGATAAGAGGATTACTTTTGTAAGTATGACATTAAACTTTCGAGTTCCTAATGCCAATAATAAGTAAGTAGAAGCAAGTTTATATTGTTTGTATGTCAATATGGAGCGTCGAGACTACTATGGATCCTGAGATTGTGTGTGCCCCCAAACTCTAATATGTGCTATCTGTTACTTCGAGCCAATACAGTTTTATGAATTTCGTTCAAAATTCTAGTTTGATGTTATACACCTCTAGGCTAAATCGTTATTTTAATTTCCAGCATTAAATTTAAGGTATAGTAACTGATATTTTTTTGAAAACTAGATTTTTTTTAAATAACTTGCATGATTTTTATGGGGCGAGAACCCAGTAGTTTAAAAAATAGTTGTGATAATGAGACAGTGAAGTATGAGGTTAAATGGTATGTAAAAGTAAGACAAATTTTAACAAGTACATGATATGATGAAACAATAAATTATTTATAAATTTTGAGGTTATATATTCATAAAATGGCTGAGAATACTTATAACAATGCATACAAAATGTATACATTAAACATAATAGACCGATATAATACCAACTAAAAAGGAGTTGTTCACTGAATGATTACGTTAGTGAGATCTTAGCTTGTTAAGTAAGTTAATTGTAGACTATACCAGAGAGAGAAAATATACCAATCAAGGTTATAAATTAGGAATAAATTTGAAAATCTCCGAGTAAGAGCCAAAAACTGCCGACTACTATTTTTCTGGCAGGGTTGTTTTAATTTTACCCAGCCCCGAAAAAACCACCTGGGTTTTTTTAACACTTAAAAAAAACTTATCATATTTTGGATACAAATCTATTGTCTACTTTTTTTTAAATGGTTAGTCATTCTGTTGAAAACATTTTGGTTCAAAACTAATAATAATAATACATTGACTCGTATATTATGGTGTTGTACACAAGTTTTTAGATAACAGATTGTATACAATAGACTAAGCTATAAAATATGTTTTAATTGGTTGAATAAAATAATATGTTCAACTAACAACTCACTTGGGTTAATATAATTTTAAGGTACCTACCTACACTGTATTAAAGTCCCTAGAAATAATTATTTGCCAAAATAGCAAAATAGATAGCAAAAGGTTTTACCTTTCATCTTTAACTAAAGAAAGCAACAAATAAATTCTACAGTTGGCTCGCCAGTAATTTGATGTATGGCCTCCCCTTCTCCCTCTTTCTATTCACTCAACACCATTTTTGTTTATAACTGCTAGCTTACACAGTATTGTTGTGAATAATTACATTGTTACATTATTGTTTTCCTTTATTATGTCTTTTATTACTCCTTTCCTTACTATATTAAAATTGAAATATGTTTCTGTAGATACCGAATAATTAATATATTTGAATCATTGGTTTAATTAAATGACATACATAATATCGTTAATAAAACAAAAAAAAACCATATAAGCCAAGTGTTTTTTTAATAAACTGGATTTTTTTTTCAACCTTGAGTTTTCGACAGTCTTTTGGCGTCTTTATCAGGTCTCGATTATGAAAAAACTAGATTACATACCATTTGTGGTTAGGTCAGAAATATAATGTGAAATGATGGATTAAATGTATTTAAAAAATATCAACTGAAGTTAACAAAATCCTATTATATCCTTGTTAAAAATATATATTGGTTTCTTAATTACCATTTACTATCACACTATATTGTCTCATTACCATTAATATTTCTTTGAATAACTGGGTTGTCTATATACTAAATGTTTATCGTTACTAAAATGTGTTAAAAATTAATTTTAATAATCCTACACCACCAGGCAATGAGGTCCAAACAATACTAGTGAATCATTCCAGCGATGGTTGCAGATTATCGCACTAAAATATATTCTAAGACTTTTATTGATAAAAGATATGTATAATAAGCCCTCACTCGACTTTCTAGTTACAAGTTTACTCGTCAAAGGCTATCAACTTTACATAGGTATTTAACTTTTGGTGTTTAGTTTGAATCAAACATATATTTTCCCCCTTCACACCCCAATGAGAACTTTAAAAACAAATCATGGTTTCCATGGAGATGTAAACAAAGAATGATTGTACAGATGAGTCACTGCCCACTCAGAAGGAAAAGATGGGAAATTGGGTTTTAGTTTTGGAATAATATCTTTGTCGGCTTCCTGGACCCTAACCTTTAAAATTAGTATTTATTGGTCAAAACCGGTAAAATAATTTTCTAGTCATTTTAAATGTCGGCGATAGACTTAGTAAATTATATATAAGAGATAGAAAGAGAAAGAGAGTGAGAGATTGAGTGAGTGAGTGAGTGAGTGAGTGAGTGTGTAATAAAGAGTGTTAGAGATTGAGAGTGAGAGAGTGACTGTGAGCGAGTGAGCATGTGTGAAGTAGAATGTTTGAGAGAGAGTATGTGTGTGAGAGAGCGTGTGTGTGAGAAGATAGATTTGCTACACAAAACAATACAACATTAATTTAGAATAATATCCACTCAAAGTCAAGTGGTAACATGGACACATAACTGAACTTATTAGTATTGTGATACTATTTGAAAGAATGAACAAACTTCATACTTAAAACAATTAAAATAGCAATTTAAACACATTTCAAGATCATTTAATTATTTTTGGAAATTATAACAAATACAAAACCAATTTAAACACTATTGTATCGTTTTAAATTTATTATTAGTGCATGAAACAAAAATTAATAAAATATTATTAACGAAATTGACTACTTAACGTTTAAACTTGCGCATTCCAGTCAATATTGTTCATTTATATGCGAATTAACGGTACCAACATTCCATTAGCAATGCATGTTTCCTCCCTCTAGGAAATTAATTTCTTTAATCATAAAATTATGTAAAATATGTGCTAAGACCAGCTATTAAAACGGACATTTGGTGGTAATAATTAAATATTTTAAAATAAATAAGAAAAATTATCAATGCAGCCAAAATAATATATTTATAAACTACTATCATTGGTTTGTTTAGTATAAACTTATAAAGATTGTTGTCAAAATGCTTATATTAGCTGCCCCGTACAACTTAAGTAAAACTAGACTAATTATTTTTAACACAGGAGAAATATTTTATTTACAGGTATAAAACAATACACAGATCAGAGTTTCCATGGGGATGTAAATAACCAAAGAAAAACTGAAAATTCGTTGGTAAAATCATATTTTCGTAGGAAACTATTCTTTTTGCCGACACTTTAAACCCTAACCTTTAAAATTAGAGTTCGCTTGTCAAAATCTGTCTATCCTTTTCCTCATAGTTTATACTGCCATAAATTGAATGATATAGTATAGGGCCTAAGATTTGAACACTAAGATTAGATTGAATATTTTCTGTTAACTTCATTTGATCTTATATTTTGTATCTATCCACAAACTGTCTAGTTTTATCCTATTAAAAACCTGACAATGATTCCGGAAGGTGTTGAAACCAGTCGCGGCTGTTCTTAGCCCTCACTCTTAGGCCACAGGTCTAACGGAGAAGGAGAATTGTACTCTTGCAATAGACTAAACGGCTGATGACGGAGCGATTGAGGTCCTAATCTCGGTCGGATGTACTGAGGGTGCTTTTTCAACTATTGTTTTTCACTATCCTTTCACGCTAATGCGGCTACACTTCCTCTAAATATAACCTTTATCCTCCCTAAAACCACTAGTGCTACTTCTATGCCTGAACGGTTAGTAGGACGCGGTGGTAAAAATATCCAAGCTAAGATGAACCACTTTATTTAAATATGTTCTAATTATTGTATCATTTTCTTTTCAAATACATTCCAAATTTGCTATAGATATCTGGGTCGCGTTTGACATAACACCACAATACTTGTTTTTTGGAGAAAATTTCGTTTAATGGTAGTTAACTAATGAATGATTATTCAAACTTGTGTTACGAACTAAAATATACTTTATGAGAACGTATAGGTGTACGATTGTGTCGTATCATTTATTTATTTCATCAGAGACTGGTGCATTTCGCTTGTTCTATAACTACTCCTCTCTTATAAAATAAACTTTTTTTCATCAGTTACAAAATCAACTGTAAATAATCAAGTGATGCCCGGATGGAAGTAAAACGCAGAAAAAGAAAGTATTCCTTCGCAAGATTTTTATAATAGTGGTAAATTCTTCAATATTTTCAAGTTGCCCAAAGCAAAGATTATTCTTATTTTTTTTATTATTGTTAGGAAAATTCTATTGTGTACATTAGATTCCATTCTAACTGGAACGATGGAAGGGAGTTTAAAACTTACGTTTCCAATCACCACATTATGGATTATTTTTTTAATATTCGTTAGAAAAATATTTTTCATAAGCAAACGCTACATAGGTGTTTTTTTCTGTTATCCATTACGTTGGGTCAGTAGATATCTTTTATTTATCTCATTTTATTTCGGCTGCAATCATGCAGTTTCCTTTTATTAAAAAAATTGATATTACTTAAAAAAATTAACTGTGTTCCTTCTGTTTGTGCCTGACAAGTGTTACAAAGGGCTTCACAGTTTATAATAGAATAGCTCTGAAAGTGTTATCACCAGAGAGGTCCTAAACATAGCTTGAGACTAATCAACCAGACCATGCCGAGCTTATGAGCATATGGTACCGCCGGGAACTGAACCTGCGTAGGACACGAACGGCTAATAAAACTCTATGAAAAATATATCTTTTATTCGTTTCTACATTTCCACTTGCTTTGTTATTTGAATCAATATTCCCAATATGAGATGAGTTGTGACTTATCCAAGGTCAAACTTGTGCTGTTAGCGGAAAGTTGGCATTTGGCCAGGCTGTTACTAACAGCACTTTGATAAGGGGATACACTCATGTTATTGATCTGTTAGTTATTTACAAAACAAGTACAGTGTACATTTGGCGCGTGTGATGTAAATATATTGGTGTTATATGTCGTGAGGTGTCACAAGAACAAATTCATCTCCATCATGATATCAGGTAAATATATGGTTGGTTGGCATTAATTTGTTTTACTTCAGTCGCACTATAGTAACTTGTACTTCATGAGAAAAATAGGTGTTCAAATACATTGTTAATACCCCTTTTAAATCATATTTTAATTGAAGAAAATACCAGTCTACTTATTTTTAATGTTACCGGCATTATCGGAATATTATTGGGTACACGAACCAACACTTCTACACACGTGACGAAACTTTCAGAGGAACTGTTACAATGTAGGTTGATTGTGATGGATACCACAAGCGTGACTTTGATTTATAACTTTTATAAAAATATTATATTACTAATAAATTAATTAATTTATTACTTATTCATCAAATAAATATGTTTTATCAACGATCTTTGTTTTGGACTTCATTTATATTTTCTTTTAAATACATGTGAACTGGCTTATACGTGTTTATTAGTTATTTTATTTATATACACGTGTTGTCAACAAACCAGTTAAAGGTCAGTTGCGCCTTATAGATGGAAAATAGATTTCTGAAACAACACAAAGCTAAGACCCCCGACGGTTATCCAATAGTCTAAGGTGCCACTCTTCTGATAGATTGAACTGACGATAACGGGGAGATTGGAGTTCGAACCTGGGTCGAGAGTCGTGGAAACTTCCTTTTATTAACAATGTTTACACTTTTTCTCCACGCACATGCTGGCATAGCTTCCTCTTCCTTATCACATCAGCGTAATCAGTTAATACGTTAGTAACCCGAACAAGTAGGCTAATATGACGAGATGATAGAAAAGAAGAAAGTTAGGAAAATTGCATGTAGTCTACAGTCTACAGTCTACAGTCTACACTGGGTTTACCCTGAAAGTTGGAAAGCTCATCTTGACGGTATGTTGTGGTGAAGCTTTTAAGATAGCTTCGTAGCTTAATCGGTCGAGTTAAGACATATCTTTCAGAGTAAGCCGAGTGTACGAGAAGTGTGGACTATCTTTTACAGTTTCTTCATTTTGAAGGTCCAATTCTCTACGTCAGAGAACCCTCGCTCTTGTACTAATGAACACCGTCAGCAGGAATCAATAATAATCATAATGACTACTAGTTTTATCTAGTGTATATTGATCTAGAACAAAAGTTTGTTTTTTCCCAAAAGCTTTAAGCAGTCATACGTTTTGTAGGTTCTTTTAATTTGTCCAGGCTATCCGCATATAATTAGGTGGGGGGATGGCTTATAGGAAATGTACCCCCAATCACGTGTAGGAGGTGTGATAAATTGTTTAGGATAAATCATTGGTATACCTGGCTATAGTTGGAACTGCAGCCTCCCCAGTTCCGGCCAACAGATCTACGACAATAGTTTGTGTGCAGAGCTGCAAGCTGTGAATGAGGTAATTTAATCAACAGGAAAACCATCATAAAATGGCATCATACACTGACAATCGGCTATCAATTAAAAATGTATGTATTCATCTTTTGCCTAGTTAATATGGGTCACTGAAATAGATTCGTAAAATAACTAAGAGCCAAGCGATGTATATGTATTTTCTTGGTTTCGATAATGTATCGTTTATATTCATAAAATGAAGAGTTTGTTTGTTTGTCACGAGCATATCTTATCTTATTATAGTCTGTAATAAAATAATAATTTAACTAAAATAAGATAAGGTCTATTTTTGTACTATTATTTGAAATCCTTTACTTAGTAGCCTAAATGTTATACTTTTAGTAGTTCAAATCATAGAATAGTAATAATGTACGGGGAATTTTCTAAACCATTAATGACAAGTTTCATCAAAATCTAAGAAAACAGGTCTCACCGAGCTAAACCATCTTACTTTTATTATAATATTCCAAAACATTTTAGGACTGTTTCAACATAAGCATTTTATTATCCGGCTGCCAAATTTTAGGTAGAGTAACTTTGATAAATGTAGCTTATTATAACTATGTAGTGTAAACATATTCTAAACTATTCATATTATTTCACCGTGAGTATAACTGATACCAGAAACTTGCTTCAGTGGACACATGGTATAAGGCGTCACTCTCGCAATGGACTGAACTGCTAATGACGGGGAGATTGGGATACGATTTCGGTCGGGTGTACTGAGGGGTTTTTTCCTAAGGGGTTTCCTCCACGCAAATTAGGGTACACTTCCTCTAAATTCAAACTTCATCATCCTTAATACATCTTAATTTGGTCAGAAGCGTATAATCCAAGCGGGTAATAAAATAAAATAAAAATGAACGTCGGGGTTTGAAGCATTGCCAGGTGTACTGGTTTACCCCTCTCCATTCAAGCAAATGTGGGTACATTTACTCTAAACGGTACTGTCCTCATCCCTATCCAAACTAGTAGTAAGACGCGGTGCTAGAAAAAACTAGCACCAAAAAAGTAACTTAATCCTAATGAATATTAAGAGCCATTCACGTATGGATGCTATCTTTGTGTTCTCACACAATTCATTTGTATCAAGACGTTCGAAAGATATGGAGCAAACACACATTCATAACGTTGTTGTTATTATTATTGTTAGTAGTAGTAGTAGTAGTATTTTTTATCAGGAGTACATATTTGTAATCACTAAACATGGTCCAGCTAAGCACAATGAACTTGTCAGCTGGTGCCTCATCGTAAATGTCATACATACATACAATAGTGTAAATATGTAATAAATACATAATAATAATAATAATAATAATACATACTAATTCTAATACTTAATTTAGTTCCTTAAATTTATTACTTTTATATTTTATTTAATATTTGAAAACCAGTCTCGAGTCAATTTCATAGCTTATTTGTCATATTAGTAAATCTAGTGGTGACCTGGTGGTCTAGGGGTAAGGTGTCAGACTTCTGTACTTGTGGCCGGGGTTCAATCCTTGGTCCCGGCAAAGATTTATTTGATTACCAAACCCTTCCTTCACCTCTGACAAGACATCTTGTGAATGTGAGGAATGCCAGGCCTCCACCGTGGTTCGGATTCCACGTTAAACTGTAGGTCCTCCATTTCATCTCACAATCACCCTACCATTACACATTAGCGTAAGTGCGTATAACCCGAACGGGTAGTAAGACGCGGTGCTAATAATAATAATAATAA
>CABFVX010008068.1:0-12740 GCA_902151425.1 Timema shepardi | reverse complement strand
GTACTGTAGTTTTCTGGTGCTGTGACTGAGAGTCTGTCTTTATATGTTTCTGGGAAGAAGTACTGAATTATTATTTTATAGCTGTAAATGTTTTTTACTGTCAATGGTTTCCACTCCTTATTAATGACTTCGATACTATTGTTGTTTTCACTCATTATTTTAAAAACTTTAGTTTGAACATTTCTTAATTGATTTAAAAATAAATAACTTGTCTTTCCCCAGGAAATGTGATTGGATTACCGCATGATACACTATTTTTAGAATATCAAATGTAACATATTGTTTTAGTATACATATGTTAACCATTCCCGCTGTTAACTTCCTACTCATTATGTCTATGTAAGTATTCCATTTCAAATGAGAATCAATCATTAGCCCTAGATAATATTATATGTTTCAACTTGCATAGATATTAAACAATTACACGGTTTTATATTATGTAAACAATATAAGCAATTAACTTTTATATCTAATTTATACTTTATAACATGCGGTAGTCTGATATACATTGTTTGCGTTTATTAAATGTTAATTATTAATTTACTATCGTGAGTCCAGTTTTGTATCCTGTTAAAGTCTTCCTGCAACATATGTTTGGCTCTATCTACAATTGTGCACAGCATACAGCGTTGTGTCGTCAGCGAACATAAACATACCGCTGTTCTGAATACAGTTTGACATGGTTCTTGTAGAGGTTAAGTATAGTATTGACCAAAGAATAGAGCCTCGAGGTACTCCGATATTTATACCCAATTCTTCACCTTCTATATTATTTATTTTAACTATTATTTTCCTATTTGTTAAGTAATAGTTAAACCATTCATAAATATTAGTTCTGATACCAATTTTATAAAGTGATTCTAGTAAAATATCTTTATCTAGCGTATCAAACGCTTTTGACATGTCTATAAATGCTATAGCTATGTGTTTGTTTTCGTTTAATTTCTCTAGCGTTTGATTAGTAAAAGTGTGTAAAAGTATTTCCGTACCTTTTTTTTTAATCCGTATTGTTTTTGGTCAATTATTTTATATTTATCCAAATAATTTATCAAGTAGTTGGCAATGTATCTTTGCATTATTTTGTCTAAAACTGATATAATTGCTATAGGTGTGTAGCTTCCATAATCTTTTTTATAAATTGGTCTAATAATTGCGATTTTAAGCTTTTGCGTCATTAGACACTGAAGCTGTAGTAGTAATAGTAGTAGTGGTATTAGTAGAAATAGTAGTAGTAGTAGTGGTAGTAATAGTATTAGTAGTAGTATTAGTAGAAATAGTAGTAGTTGTAGTAGTAGTAGTAGTATTAGTAGAAATAGTAGTAGTTGTAGTAGTAGTAGTAGTATTAGTAGAAATAGTAGTAGTAGTTGTAGTAGTAGTAGTAGTAGTAGTAGTAGTAGTATAAAAAGTCTAAAACTTGATTTTAACATCATTTAAAATACATGTTTATTTTTTGTGATCCACTAAAGCTATATATAAATAACACATCGTACTTCAATAAACACGATCGTCGTGTGGATAGCTAAGACGGGTAGTAAATAGGGAACCTGGCAGAATACATTGAATTTAGACCAAATATCAGTTAACCTAAATTAGTTTGATCTAAAATAATTTGGCCTGAAAATTAATTTTGATCATAATCAACTGTCTTAAAGTAATTTGGTCTAAAGCAGTTCAGCCTAAAATTTAACATTACATAAATTGATTTAGATTAAAGTCATTTGACCTAAAAATTAAATTTGGAGAGAGTTAGTTGTCCTAAATTTTAGGCCAACCGACGTGAAAGACTTGGTGCATAGAATAACGTAACTATCTTCACTAAATAAAATCAATCATCAAATGTTACATGGACTAAATGTCAAGGTAGCATTTTTTATTGGTGATGGGGAAGCTGGGGTTCGAATTCTGGTCAAGTGTCGATAGTTTGATTTTTTCTAAATGGATTATCCCTTTTTCTTCCACACAAACGAATGTACTGTACGTTTGCTCTAATTTGTACCTTACTCTTTTTGAACCCATTAGTGTAATTAGAAGTACGGACAGCTCAAACATGTATTAAGACGTGGTATAAAAACACAAAACTTAGAGCAAGGAAATATCCTACCTTGATATTTTCCTTCTGGAATTAAATGCAAGATAGAAGTTTTTTGTGCGATGAAGATGATACACACACATAGCGATCGTATTTTATACTTTTATATTAATATATTTTTACATAAAACAATCACAGTACAATTCCTATATTTCATTTTTGACACTAAGTAAAAGAAATAAATAAAAGTTTAAATACTCTGTGTTTTTATAAAATGATAGTGCCATAAACTAGCACGATGTACGCGCGCCCATTTTCCTAAGTTCACATGCATTTTGTGTTGAAATATTAAAAGCTAATATTTTATTGATTTACTTTCCTTTTCATTTATTTATGTGTAAGTGACTATCTGACTTTTCAAGTGGGTTTATCCTATTGCCGTTTATCATTATTTGTATATCTAAAACGTGCAATTTTACTGTGCAAGAAAAAAGGTAATACTGGACAAAACGTATCGTTTCATTATTTCCTCAAACCTTTATTTTAATGTAAAAAAATAAAAATAGTAAAATTGACTAAATTTAAGCATTCAAAAAGGGATATATGTATGTAAAGCATTACGTCCTACCACCTGTTTATATTATGCGCATATGTACTAATAACAACCCGCCTCGGTGGCGTAGTTGGCTAACGCGCTTATCATGTTGAGCTCGACCGCTGAGGACGGGGAGATCGAGGTTCGAATCTCGGTCGGGTAAACTGGGGGTGGTTTTTCCTAAATGGTTTTCCACTCTCCCTCCACTCTAATCCATTAGCGTAATTAGTACTTAAAGCGTATAACCCGAACGGGTAGTAAGACGCGGTGCTAAATATTATTATTATTACTAATAACACTACGATATTAGATATGAAGAAGGTTGAATTTGGAAGAAGTGTATTCTCATTTGCGTGGAAGGATAATGGAAAACCATTTTGAAAAACACCCCTCAATACAACTGACCGGTATTCAAACCCCGATATCCTTGTAATCGGAAGTCTAATCTAACTCAAGAGTGACGCCTTAGACCATTCGGCCACTGAAACAAGTAAAGAGAACATTAACATGTGTAATTTTCAAACGTGCTGTTAACATCGTACTCTCATCGTGTCGTGGTAATCAGGGTAGTTGGTCAGAAATAACCAGCTCTGGTCTAGGACGTAGGTCTCGCAAAAGACTGAACTGCTGATGACAGGGAGATTGGGGTTCGGATTTATGTTGGGTGTACTGAAGTTGCTGCTTCCTCTCTCCCTCCAAGCAAATTCTGGTACAGTTCCTCTGAATTCAACCTGCACCATCCCTAACACATCGTAATTTTTCCAGAAGTTTATAACCCAAACGGGTAATAAGGTGCGGTGCTAGAAAAAGAAAGAAAACGGTAGGTCGGGGTTTGGAGCATTGCTAGGTATACTGGTTCACCCCTCTACATTTACTCTGGACGGTACTGTCCACATCTATACCCTGTTAGCGCAACAAATGTTGATCGACAGGTAGAAATGCGTGGTGTAAAAAAGCAGAAAAGTACCCATGTCCGGCTAGAGAGAGAATGGAAATCCACTTGGGGGGAGATATCATTTTATTCCGCCAAGACAGTCTCAGAATAAGTGGCCTTGACCCAACCGAGATTTGAACTCGGATCAGAGTTTGGTAAGTAGAGCACGATGATGGTCCCATTATTCTGCTGACGTCACTGCTCTTATAAGCTATAGCAACGTGTCCTGCTACCTGTCCCGGTTGTACGAATATGTACTAATTACGATAATGAGCTAGGGGTGAGTAAGGCTGAATTGGGCAAAGTGTATCCGTATTTATGTGGCAGGGGAGTGGAAAATAATATAGGAAAAACCACTGTATGTACACCTGTCCGGGATTCGATCCTCAATCTCCACGTCATCAGCAGTTTAGTCTACTGCGAGTGTTGCCTTAGACCATGCGTCCACCGAATCAGGTAAAAGTATAGTTAGTATCAGTTCAAACCCGCTTTGGTGGCCGCATGGTCTAAGGCGCTACTCTCGCAGTAGATAAACTGCTGATGACGTGGAGAACGAGGTTAGCGTCTTTGTCGGGCTTACTGAGTTTTCTCCAAAATTGTTTTCTAATCTCCCTCCACACAAATGAGGGTACACATATTTTAATTAATATAACTTCCTCATCCCTAATATTATCGTAACTAGCCCAAAAGGGTAGTAAGACGCGGTAATAAAAAAATACTTTGATTAAATTCGGCAAACACTTTAGGGCCTTTCTTTACTGGTTTAACAAAGAGGGTGAGATTGGGGTTCAAATCCAGGTCAAGTGCATTATAGTGATGTTTTCTCAATAGTATCCCACCCTCTCTCCAAACAAGTGCTGGTACATTTCTCCTAACATTATACTTACCTCATTCCTGCACGTGGGCCTAAAAAAAATGAAAAATACATTTTCCCGACCAATATAAGATATATAAATTCCTCCTACACTCTAGCTCAGCTCGCAGCGTATCTAGCTACTAAGCTAAGGATGCCGGGTTCGATTCGTGGCATGGCCAAAAAATATATCATTAGTGAAATTGATATTTCACCTTTCAGAGTGATGGAATGTCTGTTTTAAATTCAAATTGGGTAGTTGGTGTGCTATATAATGAATACTATCAAGAAGTGTGCATTAAATACCTCAATTAAATGGTGTACCTATTGCAACATTTTGTTCAGATAGACCTAAAGTAAATCAAATGAAATTTGGGATGAAATTCAGGATAAGGTCAGATGATGGAAACTTTGCACTGAAAACTACAAACTATCATAAATTAGCCCCGAATAAGAGTCAAAATTGTTACCGATAAGATTTCAAAATTAGTTTTTTAATGGAATATTTAAAACATACTTTCATAAATAAATAGTTCTGCTTGGGTAGAACTTATTTTAGATTTAAATTATGTTTATTAAGTTATTAATTAAATTATAACTAGACAACAAGATTAACAACTTGTTTTAACATACTTATTAATAACATAAATAATAATTATAAATTACCCACTTCGGTGGTTGAATAGTTTGAAGCATCCCTCTCACAATAGACTGGACTGCCAATTAAGAGGTGATCTGGGTTTGATTCCCGGCCCAGTGCACTGAGGGATGTTTTTCTAAACTGGTTACTCATTGTACCGAAGTTCATTTTTCCTAAACTATTTCCCACATTCCCTCCATTCAAATGCCGGTGCACATTATCTATTTTCCAGTTTCTTCAGCTCTAACAGATTAGCAATTTATATATATATATATAAATCGATTAGTAAAATGCGGTGCTAAGTTTTTTAATATAAACTTGGAGATGGTTTTGTGAGACACAAAATATGTTTAGCTATAATAATAGAACAAGATTCAACACAATAGGTTTTTATAAATTGAATTGAAATGTATTATAAGAACAATAATAATATGTTTACAGATAGGCAGCTATCAGAACGAGGGAGTGTTGGTACCTCTGCGCGGTGCCTGTCTTTATTTACTTCATGTCTCGTCATGTTGGCTGTCCTGGGGGAGAATACCGAGTCACCTCAGTCGACCCTGCAACAAGTCAGTGTTGTAAGTATATCCTGATTTTGGTTGCAAGAACATTAAAGAAAATCAAAACATATTTCTTTGCTGCCAACATTGATAACATTTTCTTGTATTAATTGTGTTATTTGGTAACTGTTTTGGTAACTTTAGTAACTAACTTCTACTGTTCTTCCTACCAAAATCATACTATATAAACATCTTATAGGGCATGACTAAAGATGACTGCACAGTTTACTAAACCTTTAACTCTTGGCGAACTTAGTATATACACAATATGTTACTATTCTATGACTTTAAAAAGTAGTTTTAAGTTAAGTAACTCTGTGGTGAGCTTAAAGCATTTAACCCGTCACAATGAGGTTTAATCAATTCTTACTAAGTGACTGTCTGAACATTATCCTACCACCATCTGAAACTGCCTTTAACTCACCATAATTATCTGGTTGATTGATCATCACTCATCACATTGACCGAAGACATCCTGCTTCGACAAAGTCGGCACGAGTTATGATAAGTTAAAATAGAGCGTCTTGTAATGAAGTGGATTGGATAGAACTAGCTAAAGCTAGAGATTGGTTATAATGAGAGGGACTGGATAGAACTAGCTAAAGCTAGAGATTGGTTATAATGAGAGGGACTGGATAGAACTAGCTCAAGGTAGGGATAAGTTATAATGAGGGGGACTGGATAGAACTAACTCAAGGTAGGGATAGGTTATAATGAGGGGGACTGGATAGAACTAACTCAAGATAAGGATAGGGTGTAATTAGAGGGATTGGATAGAACTAACTCAAGATAAGGATAGGGTGTAATCAGAGGGATTGGAGAGAACTAACTCAAGATAAGGATAGGGTGTAATGAGAGGGATTGGATAGAACTAACTCAAGCTAGAGATTGGTTATAATGAGGGGGACTGGATAGAACTAACTCAAGCTAGAGATTGGTTATAATGAGGGGGACTGGATAGAACTAACTCAAGATAAGGATAGGGTGTAATTAGAGGGATTGGATAGAACTAACTCAAGATAAGGATAGGGTGTAATGAGAGGGATTGGAGAGAACTAACTCAAGATAAGGATAGGGTGTAATGAAAGGGATTGGATAGAACTAACTCAAGATAAGGATAGGGTGTAATGAGAGGGATTGGATAGAACTAACTCAAGATAAGGATAGGGTGTAATGAGAGGGATTGGATAGAACTAACTCAAAATAAGGATAAGTGGAGTACTTTGGTAAGTGCGGCAATGGACTTTCAAATTTCTAATGCCATGGAGTAATTAAGTAAATCTTTAAGTCATTGAGTCATTGACAAGGCAACCAAATAATTTCTACACTTGGATAGCAAATAGTTTTCTTAGACCAATCAGTATCAAACTTGCCCTTAAAAGCCAATAACACAAAATGCATCCATCCATTACAAAAATGTGAGACTTACTTCGGTGGTTGAATGGTCTAAGGCGTCACTCTCTCTATCGGCTGGTTTTTTGATGGTGGGAGCATCGGGATTTTAATCCCAGTTGGGTATATTGAGAGTTGGTTTTCCTCACTCTTCTTTCACGCAAATTTGGGTCCACTTTTTCTAAAATGAACCTTTCTCATCCATCTAACATTAGAATAATATTTAAATAGTGTAAATATAACTGTACTTTCTGGTGTATCCGTTCCTCGCATGGGGAATATATAAAGTTACTTTGTTCGTTGTTGGTAATTTATATGAAACTAACCACAGAAAAAAGTAACCGAATCTTAAATGACGTTTATATATTAATTCTTTAATGGTTTTAATTTTTATTCAAATCTCAAAAGTAGGCTGACTAACACACAATTCCAAAATAAAGATATTGTCTGAACAAGTATTAAATGCTGAAGTTTCTTTTGAAGATTAATTTATATCTTCTCTAAACCTCGTATTAATTTTTGTACAGATGCCTATTGGAGCTAATAATAAATGAAATAGTAATAGCACAGCTTAAATAATTATTTGTTAAATAACTATAACAAATTGAGGTTACATATTACTGTAACATGTGGCAGTTTATAAAAGGTTATTCATTGTCAACGTTTCTGGTCTATTTGAAACCAGCCTTTTAAATTTTCGTGTTTTTTTTTACTTTTCTATAGAACATTATACCCAATGGCACGCATTTTTTAAATGATGTTTATTAGTGTTAGAATAATTCTTGCTGTTTGATGGTTATCAAATCTATATCTATATCGTAGGATGTTTAACATAAGGCTGTAATTTTTATATAATTCATTCTTTTACAATATCAGGACAATAATGACAACCCCAAAACAAATATGTCAAGGAATGGATTTTTAAAAAATCTTTGAAAGGAAACATTAGTCAGCCCATAAAACTGAGTGCACAAACAAAAGCACAGGAGAAACAATATTTGCTTAAAAGTGCTGGTAAGTTATTTGAAAATAAATTATATATATTTCTACAAAAGCATATTGGATAAAAGAGCATTATGATTTAACAAATAGCATAAATGAATTAATAGACTGTTTGACTGTTTGAAAGATATATTATTCCCTGCAATTATGTGCCAAATTTTAGTTTTACTACTCACCAAAAAGCTGTTTTTACGAACAGTTTGGGAAATGTTGAGCCCCCTGTTTCATGAACCCAATTTTCATATTTAAAATTTCCATTATTTAATGATTATTAGGTGTGTATATTATTACGAGTATTTCAATTTTCTACCGCACCAAAAAGTATTTATATTTCCCATTTTGTCCCCCTTCCCTTCATTCCACTAACCCCTGTTTTGAAATTATAAATATTTAGACTCTTGAGAATACTTAAGGTATTTTTTTAAAGTGTGTTTATACTACATTCCTGGCAAATTTTAAGTTTCCGTTTCACATTAAAGTGTGGTTTTGTGCTAATATCTCCCTCCAAGACCCCTTCTTTCCACACACACATACACACACACATATATATATATCCCGGAGTATCATTTTAGAATTTAAGTTTTAGTTGTAAACCACACTGTGAAATAATTGTTTCTATTAATTTTGTAAATTTTTAACGCCCTCTTCTTCCATTTCACCAACTCTGACTTTGAAATTTCTTAATATAAACTTTTTTTTATTATCTTTAGTGGTATCTCTACCTGTCTTCCAAATTTCAAATTTCCACCTTCGCTAAAATATTTATTTTATTTATCGTAACTCCTTGATAAATCGCTATTTGGTTCTTAGAAGTGTCTGAACTATTCACACCGAAGGAAACACACGTACAGCCTTTCATACAGAGTGTGTGTGGCCTCACTATTGAAAATGTGTGACTTTGAGATGATAATCCTTCAAGTGTATGATTTTTTTAAGGTCTCAGTAAAACTTCAGAAATTGGTGTTTTATTAAATATACAGATTGCCCTTTTAATATTTTTGAAACCTAAAATCTTTGACACATTCTTGATGCATAAGCCTTATTCCATATTAAATATTTTGTGTGAAAATTGTTTGTGTAGACTTCCGAGAATGATTGTTGAAGAACTGTATGACCTTGAAACATGTAGATTTCAGATCATCCCCCACGCTCCGAGCAAGCAAAGTAATCTCGTGTTTTGTGTGCGCCTGCAGGTGTTCCGTCATGGGGACAGAAACATCTTGTCAGTGTATCCGTTTGACCCTTACCACGACAACATGACCATCTGGCCTGAAGGGATTGGCCAACTCACTAACGTAAGTCGGAAAACATCGTCTTGAGTGTGATTCTGTAGGAAGAAACTCCTAGAAAATACAAACATGTTTTTAAGAAGTCTACATTTGTAAAATGTTACTACATTTGATCCCACCGCGTTTTATTAACGATTCGGATTACACGCATAGCCAGCCTAATGTGGTGGATATAAGGAAGGTGTAGTTTAAAGGAAATGTAACCGCATTTGTGTAGAGAAAGACAAAGTGGAAAAACATTACGGTGCGGCAGAAGGGATCGCGAGTAATCTTACAGTTTTTAGAGCATTATTTTTTTTTTGCTAAAATAAATCAAATATTTCTCCAGTAAGAACAAGTTTTGACAACATTCCAGGACATTCTTGACAGATACTCAAGATCTATTGATATTAGCATGTGCAGAAAACTAAACTCTATGTTGCTACTGGAGAAATACTTTATTTAATTTGGCCAAACAAATTTAGTGCTCTAAAAACTGTAAGATTACTCGCGCTCCACCCGCCTCGGTGGCGTAGTTGGTTAACGCACCAGTCGTGTTGAGCTCGACTGCTGGGGACGGGGAGATCAAGTATCGAATCTCGGTTGGGTGAACAGAGGGTGGTTTTTCCAAAATGGTTTTCCACTCTACCTCGACTCAAATGCGGGTTCATTTCCTCTAATTCAACCTTCCAATTCCTAATCCATTGGCGTAATTAGTACTTAAAGCGTATAACCCGAACGGGTAGTAAGACGTGGTGCTAAATAATAGAAAAATACTCACGCTCCCTTCCACCGCACCTTAAGGCAAAAAAAACCTTCAGTACACCCAACCATGATTCAAACCCTGACCTCCCCATCGCTATAAAATCAGAGTTGTTGGAATATATAGATTTGTCTGCGTGTCTGTGCGTGCGAGCTCGACGCTAATATAACTCACTATGATGGAGTAAGGGAAGACATGTCAGCTGTCTCAAACTACTAGACAGTGATTGTTCTCCCTCACAGAGGGGCAAGCTGCAGATGTGGGAGCTGGGTCGGTATCTACGGCAGCGTTACGGATCGCTAGTACCTGACCTGTATTCGCCCGAGGACACGTTCATGACGAGCAGTGATGTGGATCGTTGCTTGATGAGCGCTCAACTGGTGCTAGCGGGACTGTACCCGGCCCGCGGGACACAGGTGTGGAACCCGTCCCTGGACTGGCAGCCCATACCCGTCCACTCCACCAACCCCGGTCAGGACAACGTAAGGACCATCCACCATCCATAGTCACTGGTGGACCAACGATTACAGCCATTAGTCGGCCAAATATCGTGGATCTCTTGTATATTATTACCTTGTAAATACCGGTAGCCCGACAATAATTATTAATGTGTGTGATTCTGACTAACGTTCATGTTGACATCCATATTTTAAAACGTGTTCAATGTTTTCAGTTGATCAGAATGGATGCCCCATGCCCGGCATACTCCAAGGAGTATGAGCTGGCCATCAACTCGTCAGTGATCCAGAACTTCACACAGGAGCATGCTGATGTGTTCCGCACCCTCAACGAGCAGGGCTGGCCAGCTACTAGAATAGATCAGATACAAGGTGTTTACGATAGCTTCAAGATAGAGGTGAGATAGCAATCATACAATTAGGTAAAGATAAATTTGTGAGGTAGGTCTGGGACCCATTAAAGATATGGTGGTCAATTTCGAGATTAAAGTGAGATATGCATAATAGTGGTCAAGACAGTTAAATAAATAAAACAAGAATAAGCAAAATAGTTTTTCCGGGTTATTTTTAGGAACACTTTTTATTACCAGTTAGGGCTGTACGCATACATACTAAATATGCTAGTATAATAAGGATGATGAAGGTGGATCTAGAGGGAGTGTATCCGCATTTGCTTGGAGATATAATGAAAAACTGTTTGAAAAACCACCTCCAGTACATCCAACTGGGATTGAACCCCGATATCCCCATCATCAGCAGTCTAATATATTCGAGAGTGATGAGCTAAGCCGTTTGACCCCCGAAGCGGGTGTTTTCAGGCTAAGACATCAATAAGTATTTAAATGTAATATTACAAAATCTACTAGAAAGATGAAAACAAAGCTAAGTAAATCAATTTTCGCGTTTACTAATAATCCACCTTTTCCTACCCTAGCATATGATAAATTAAAATAGATACCAAAATGGATACAAGTAAATTTTGTTAATTTATTGGTAAATAGTTTAATCGAAAAAAAAACCATGTCACAATATTTTTGTTTTCAGGAACGTAGAGGCTTAATACTGCCGGACTGGGCCACCTCTATATATCCAGACAAACTTAGGGGGGTCTTGGAAACTTATGAAGCAATGCGGGTTCATACGCCACTCATGAAAAAGTTAATATCAGGTCAGTATTGATACAAAACTAAGTACAGCACCTCACGTACTCTGTGTCAGTAGGAACGCGGGAATTCATTGCCACGCCTACAAAAACACGCCACCTATCCCTATCTTGAACTAGTTCTATCCAGTCCACCTCATTACACGCTATCTCTATCTTGAGCTAGTTATTATTCATTCACTAGCTATATTCCATTCACGATAGGTTTTTACCAGGATGGCAGTTCGAAAATCATATGTTTAGGTTTTGGGTTGCCAACACTAGTAAAAGATCACAGTTTTCTTATAAATGTAAATATCTTTAATTACCTGTTATATATTACATTTAAAATAACATAAACTTAAGTTTCTTCATACTTTTTCATATTTTTAAATAATTTCGTTTTGTCCAACTCGAAACAATATTTTAAACATAACTAAAAGTACTTATTTTTCGTTTTGGAACATTACTGATTTTGTGTAATATAGTGCACACATCAATCAATACCTTTTAATACAGGCATCGTATTTACTTGGAAAAGAGAAAATAGTTGTAATTTTTTTACATACAATACATGATTTTAAGATTATTTTATCGTATTTTGAAATATTTAACTGAATAAAGTATTTTCATCAATTTGCGTGTCTGCATCATTGTAAAAAACTTGTTTACCGTTATGTTCAATCATATGGTTTAAATTCATCAGTCGCCGTCTTGAAGCAATGTTTGCTAGAAGTTTTTGTGAAAGTGGGGTTAATATATTTTTCAAGGGGAATACAACTATAAATAAACTTTGTGTCCGACCTCAAATAAATATATAAATAATATTGGCCTAAAATACTGTGGTTAACTATCACATTAATATATTACTATCTGTTTTCATTACATTCATCCAAAGTGATATATGTCAGCTGTTGGCGTAGTGATATATTAGGTATTACTTCTAGTAACATTTCGAGCTGTCATCTAGGTAAACTTATATGGCATTCACGAGCTAAGTCTACCTGAATGACAGCTAAAAATGTTACTAGAAGTAATCCCTAATATATCACTACGCCAACAGCTGACATCTATCACTTTGGATGACTCTAATGAAAACAGTTGG
>CABFVX010008067.1:0-26463 GCA_902151425.1 Timema shepardi | reverse complement strand
CTGAAAAGAAGAAATATTAATATATTTACTTTAAAATATGATCGCGAATATTAAAAAGACAGGAAAAATCGATATCATTACAAAATACATATACAAATGGTAACAAACCTGTAACAATGCTACAGGCGTAATTAATTTTGCAATGACTAATTTCATTAATGTTCTTAAAAGAAGATATTAAAACATATTTACACTTATCCCTAACTTTAATATAGGCATATGAGATTGTCAAACAGAGATTTAAATAAATATTAACCTTCCTTTATGTTTGCATAAATGCAACAAAACGGAAGATGCATACTTTAAACAGGATTTAAACTCCTCCTTTGAAATAAATAATAATTTTTTTTATGATCAACCCAAAAATATGAATAAAATATTAAATATCCTCAACTTATACATTTTTAACTTTAAATTTAATTTTGTTTAAATTGTCCAATCAAAGGAAATTTACATTAACATTTATGCCAAAAATATTTTTTATTGATAAAAACCGAAAATTAATTTTGTTCTTACTCTTAATTTGGGCGAGAAGAGTCCACAAAAAATACGCAGCCAAGAGTGAAGTTTTCTTCGATCTCTTGGTGGTATTTATTTGATATAAATCTCCCGAGGGAGGGAAGATAAGGGTCACATATAAGACAGAAACAAGGAGAAGAGGGGGTGGTCTTCGAAAGGGGAATATGTGACGAGACGGTTGTAGGAAACCATGGAACAGAAATCTAGGATATGTGGAACAATTCGGCACCGGAAACGCCTTACTTTTTTCTAGCGGCCTTAGTGAAAACATTAATGTTTGCCGGTTAATTTGACTCACGCATTAAGTCGTGATCATATGTCAGTATAGTGGGCTGTGGGGCGTTTCGATAGTAGAGTAGAAAGACATTAGTATCTTTATCATTAAGACTGTCCTTAGAAACCGCAGTGGTAATAGGCCGATTAGAGGAGTCAGACTCGTGGTAGGCTGAATTACATGGGATGGAGTGGTAAAATCCTAAATATCAGCAGTGTGTTTGTTCTATGGTGTACTATTTTTCTTCTCTCTCCTAAACTATTTTTTCTGCACTAATACCAAACATATTATATATTTAACCCTACGTCTTGAAATAAGCTACTAATGACCGTTGTAAGACACTTGTGAACGTAATTATAATAATACAAAAATAATATATATTTAAAAAAATCAAATCTGTGTTCACAGTAATTTATCAATTGTAAAGCTAAATCGCCAATCTCAAGGAAATTGAGATTCAACTCCAGAATGCTTTCTGACCATTTATTTTAGAGATTTTTTTATTGCATTTCACCTTCACACATATGTGGGCAAATTTCTTCTGCCTTTTATTCCCAATCTATTATTGAAATTAATGTATGCGTATAACCTAAACCAATATTAAAACTTGGAGAGTAAGATATACTTCATTTGTGTATGTGGAACTTTAAATCTAAATAAAACTAGCTTTGACTATTATAGTAATCTTGCTTTACATAAAGACTACTACTAAATAGCTGTATATTTAGTGTTAATAATTTATTGGCAATAATTAAAACTATTATAGCAGAATTCGTGTAGGAAGAACACTTAAAAAATACTAATAAATTGATTCGCTGTCAATATGTCAGTATTGATTTTATTTTGCTATATTATTATTATTATCTTTTATAGGTATTGATATATTCTATCAAAAGTGACAATTGTAAATCTTATGGAATGATTGCTTAACATATATGAAAGTTATTTTGTCAACTCAAGTAACTTTTTGTTGAACCATAAATTAAATTATATATAGGAACAATGCATTCGATCATATTTGTTTTGCATAAACTTGCCTAGATGCTTGGGCTAGCATGATAAGGGTTGACAAAGGGCTAAAGGGTGTAACGTTATTTTCCACCCTACCATGTATTTCCCTATATATTCTAATTTATGTGAATAATCTCCTAATTATTTTCGTTTGAAATTAAGCACTTCAAAGTTCGGCCACTGTATTGCCGGCCTGACAAATAACTATTTACATCCATTCAATTAAATAAAAGAATAACTCTGTTTTAAATAATTTAAATAAGAAATTTTGATTAAGGAAGAACACTTACCTTTTATTAAACATATTAATTATTCTTTTAAGAAGTTTGTTGACTCTTCTTTTATTTACGTCAGCTATTATTTATTTTAACGCATGTGCAGGTCTATCAAACAAGAGAGTGGCGTATCTCGTGACTGTAAAAGAATAAAAGAGAAGAAACAAGGCAAGATGCAAATAGATCTAAATTAGAACGCTTTTCAATTCTGACAGATTAAAATAAACATTTTAATTCTTTTATGAAAACATTGTTCACATTCATTGGCATATATTTCAATATTTATATTAAATCTGCATTGTATTTGATTTTTATTCTTAGTCCATTGCCAACATTTTATATTTTGTTTTAATATATCAGTTTTCGATTTGGACTTGGAAGTAAAGAATAGAATATTTTAAAATTTGATTTATGGAAGACTTGCTGTAGGAGAATGGATCTTCTTCCTCGGTGTTGGTCAAACATGGAGCCAAATCTGTGTAACTCTTAATTTAAATTATTTTTAAAGTGAATTAATGGTTGTAAATTAAAGTACAAGTAGCAAATGGAAAGCTAAGTGTATGTGCAAGAGCTAGACTGTTTATTTTTGTTTAAATTTCGGAAGAATTAGCATTACTAAAGTTAAACAAATTTCTGAAGTTGGTGCTGTTTCAATATGGACTAACTCATTGGTGAGGTCAAGATAACTCTTCAACTTTAAATTCACATTTTTTTTTACTCCTATCAAAAATCAGAATTCATGTAAGAACTTTCAGAAAGACTAATTCAGAGATTTAATTAACATTTTATTTTATGTTTAAATATTGTTTTTTTTTTGTTTCTCTTCCTCTTTTTTCTTTCAACAATACTATTTTATTTTGTAAAATTAGAATTATAGCTATCCGGAATTCCATAGGTAGGATTGGGATGTGGTAAAATAGGAAACATTAATAAACCTACAAACGTTCCAATAATGGTTATTTTTATAAATTTGTTTATGGTAGTCTAAATTACTACATTTTTCTCAACAATCCATTTTTATTTAAATTGTTCATGTTTTAGTTTTAAGTTTCCCCAGTGATCTCGATTTTTGAGAATCGTCGTGCCACTGTCTTAATTAGCCGAGGTAAATGTTTTTCTTTTTGATTATTATTTTTCTCCTAGATCCTAGGAGTGGTGCTCAACAAAAAATGCACAATTTTTATACAAATTCATATTAACTGATATTAAGTAAATATATTTCGAAGATACTGAAAGTATACTATAACTAGTAATATAAAAATAGGAAGAAAGCTTTTTAATAAAATTTCACCACAAGGGGATAGCTCGATTAAATAACTGGGATCTTTGTGAATTGAATCCAGGCTCCTCGCAGATAGAGAGGTGAAGCCAAATCATTTACATTTCGCTTAGCACTCATAAGTCACTAAATGATACGGAATATGATAAAACAAAATTATATTTTTTATCGTTCTATTCTAACCTTTATTATAATGATTCAATCAACATGACCAAAACACCATTTTTTTGTTTCACAACATTCTACTATCACCATTAAATTTCACAAAGGGTAGAGTTAAGAAATAATTTACTAAAATTCTCAAGAAATCATATTTTTTTTAACGTTACTCCTAATTGGGAAAGCCATTTGTCACGATACGATATCTTCTACACGTACTTGCGATTTGCGATTTAAATATCTTATTCTTTAAACACATTTTATTTTGTTATTTAATATAACTTTTATTTAGAAATTACAGAAATCATTTTTGTTTAATTGTCGTAAAAAGTAAATGTTTGAAAGTTGATTTACTTTATGTATATAGATCATAATGAATTTTCCATATCGGCACACACACTTCTTAGCCCGAATTGACAGTTAACAAACACTAATATTCAGACTTCAAACTCAGTTAGTACCCGGGAGCTTCTGAGCTCTTATGGACACGAGTAAAACTACTTCTAGGAAAAGAACATATAAACAATATAATTTACAAATGAAGCATATTGCTCTCTTTCTCGCACCTACAGTGCGATATATTTTCTTTAATTATTGCGAGGGCTGTAAACCATCAAATTGAATATTTTTCAACATAGCCTGCTTGCGCGTGTACGGAAATCAAATATTAACAGTATAGTCAGATTATATAAAAATCGACTCAACCTAAATTTAAATGCACTATAAATCAATTAAATAATACGGTATCATTAAAATAAATACAAATTAACTAATATAAAGAAGTGTAACAAAAAAAATTCTTCTTAAATGTTTTAATAAAGTGACGTTCCTTATCGGTTTGGTTTGAATTCCACTCCTTATATAGTGTTGATAATCTTGGTTGCTTGACATGTTTTAGTGACTACGCAATCATCAGGTCTTCAAATTTGGATTAGGATGTTATTCCCGATATTAACACGTGCAACTTCTTGTCGAACAAGGTAAAGACTCTATGTTTCTCTCTATCCCCCTGCCTCTTTCCTTCTTTATAAATTTTAGACATTCTCATAATGGACAAACGTCACTTCTTAAGCTTCCTTCTAATGGATGAGAAACAGGTTAACAAAATAAGTTCTAATCGAGAAAGTTCCACAGTGATTAATTTCCACGGCTATATCGAGGTTCCTATTCACTTGTTTCCCTCGGTTTATCGTTAAATTGATTTTAATGTAGCCTCTTTATTTCTATCTATCTTTGCCACTGGTGTTAAGCATGAGGGGAGAGGGCTATAGAAGGTCTTGTTAATTTGTTTTCGGAGGTCGCTTTAGGTTCTAGAGGCTTTTTGGCTATCATTTGAAGTCAACTCAAATCCCATTTTAGTATTATTAATAGCTCTATATTATCTGTGGTTTTTTTTACGTTGTAAGCTCGAAAATAACTGTGTGTATATGCATACGGCATAAAAGCCTAGCTTTCTAACAGACACACCGTTATTCACCATAAACTATAATTTATTAAAGAAAATCCTCAATTTCAACAATGTTAAATCTATTGACCATGATGGGAAGGAAATATGAATCCCTTAGCTCCGCAAAAATTTTATACTGACTATACTAATGTGACAGTATATTATTTTACGCTCACTCGTTAGAAGTTGTGCACATTAAATTATCATAGGTTTATAATTTATTTGTTCATTGCATCACTTTTAGGTAGTACTTGTGCTTATGATGTTTATGATTGATTTTTTTTATGGCACACACATATAACCAAAGATGAATCAAATTATTGTATTTAGAGCTCTGTCCTTGGCTGATAGTTTCAAGGTGCTAGCTAGTATATAGCTGCTCTTAAAAATATTAATTGGCCTACAGCTATCGGAGGTTGGAAGTTTAGAGTATTTTCATGAGCATAATTTATACTAATTTTTTTTTCTACCTTCCAAGTTATTGAACGTTGATTTTGCTAGGTTTGGTAATTTCACTCGCTGTAGGAAGGCTTAAAATCTTATTATGTTTATATTTAGGTAGATACACATATTAAAAACAGTTATTTTAAATATTTTTTTATTTGTGTTAAGACTTTTTTTTTCCTAAAGATACAATAACACTTTGAAAAGTGTGTTATATTTTGTTTTTGCCTTGTCACTGACCTTAAGTGGAGGTTTGTCTTGGTTTGTTAAAACATCAACTTCACGCGATTGAGAAGTTTATAAGTCGGAGTGATAAGGTAAGGATTAGCAGCTAAATAGGAATCAAGAAAATTTGAAAAACATTATAATATGTGTAGAGATTGCATGGCTTTCATGAAGTGTCAAAAAATAAAATTCAAATTTATTGAGATTCTAAGTTGATTTGCCAAGAGGAATAAAACTATTTCTGAATCCTTTAAGAGGTCCGATGTCTTTGTAGCCAAAATATTGTCATGAAAACATGTACTAAGATTGCATCTCTAGGTAATTGACTCAAAGGTGAACTTGCTTAAACGTTAATTAGTCATTCTGCTGCTGTAAAGATTTGAGTCAAATAACTACACAGCGCTCGCGTGTTCTAAGACGTTAGTCTCGTCTGATCTTGTTTAATAATGACGGGGAGGATGAGGTTAAAGTATATACTGAGTATGTTTTTCCAAAATGGCTTCCTATTTACCCTCTTCACAAATGCTGATTCATTTTCTTGGTTAAATTGATTGATATTATTGGATCCCCGGAACAAGTCGTGAGATGCAACGCAATAATTATATTGTTGCAAAGCTGTGCCTAAGTCACTAACGGCTTGATGTGTGAAAAAGTTACTATTTAGAAATTCTGTTGGCTTAGGAAGTGATTAAAATAATTCCACACATTAAATGAATAAAAAAAGTTAAATAGAAATTGTGTTATTTGATTAGTTTAAAAGCCTCTTACAATGGAACAGCTTCAAAAATGTATCTTTCTAGTGGACAATTTCAAAGTATTCTCTCCATCTAAAATGTAATAAGTTAAAGGCTAATTTTATTAACTTTCCAAAGACCTTTCTCTTCTGGGTATGAAATTTATTGTCACTATCATGGGCACCGGAATCAAATTACCACACCTAATTTAAATATATTTTAGTAGTTGATGGTCCAGATCACCGACTTTAATGCAAGTATTCAATCGGGAATAAAACCAGAAATATAGTTTAATTTTTATAAATTTGTATTTAAAAGAAAAGTTATTACTAGCTAAGTTTGAGTCGGGAATTGGTTTAGAGGAAGTGAACACGTGCTGGCATATTTGTAAAGTGGTTGAAAAATAGATTGATAAATCATTGGGGTTTAACAACAGCATTTGAACATGGCCGTGATTTAAACCTTGATATTCCATACTCGGAAAAACGTTATATTTTGAGTTTGACGTCTTATACTGTGTCATAATGAGTAAGTATGTTTAAGAAGGAAAAATGTTTCATGTTGAGGATAAATAATATGGTTAAAGCATTTAGTTAATTGATAAAAAAAAAATATTGATAATTAAAATTGATTATGTATCGATTTCAGGGTATTTTGCTAAATGGTTCCATTGCCCCAGTTCATCCCCTGTAATGATACAAATACATTAATATCACAGTTACGACACAAAATAGGTTTTATAGCATTTATAGAAACATGTGAAACTCAATGCCGAATGAATCTACTCTATAGACTACTGATTTAGGCTACAGCTGTGAATAAAATATTACTGACAGAAGATGGCAAAACACATGCTGGTAGCTGTAACTCTTCCATAACCATGCAACGATTTGGAATGATATTCACACCCATCTGGATTTAGAGACCCCCACTCTTATCCTTATCCAGAAACTAACAATTATCGTGTGTGTCAGTTGCAATTCAGAAGTAGCTAGATATTACTTGCTCTTGCACAGTTGCTATGTTGCTATGTTGTATGTGCTAGCTTCTCATAAATTTCTCTGCCCTCCTAGACTATCATAGAGCATCCAAGTCCTCCAAGTAGGACTTGTATCACTAATTCAGCGCCTTCAATACCAAAGGAAGCCTAGTAAATATTATGCTGTTTGATTGTGACTGAGTATACCAATAGGTATCTAACAACTTAGGTTATAGATCTTTTTTCCATTCCTAATGTTATATGTAACCATAATATGTTTGTATAAAGAAAATGTAGGGTATAATATTTATTTTAAAAATCTCTACGAAATGTGATGTTGCAGCACTGTGCAGACATAATAAAAACATTCACCCCCTTACAGGGTGGGAGGCTCTTCTAAGAAATAATAAATGGCTACTCCCCCCTTTCAGTGTGAAAACTATAATGAAAATTAAACTATCTTAGAGCTAAAAAAATTAATGAATTTCTGACTCCTCCAGCCATCTGACCAGGATAGATTGACCCTCAATTTTAAGCCCTAAATGGAGAGCCAATCTGTATGTCAGACCGGGTAAACCACTCCTACCGGTACTATATTGAGAGCGTTGACATTAAAATGGTTTCATTATGATAAACAATTATGGCCTAAATCAGATGAATCATGTATCATCTTAAAACCTAGCACTAAATCTAGGAAGTTACTGATGCTTTTGATTAGATAACATAATTTATAATGTAGCTCTTTGATTTTAAATCTAGCGTTGTCATTTGGCTTCGTCAAATAAGCTCCGCCGATTAATTTTCTATTTACGGCTTGGTGTACGGAAGTGTTTGTTTTTATAAAATCTTTCCCTTTTCCCCTGATATAAAATACAGCTAGAGTTATCTAACGTCCTATCCCCTAAATGACAGTGAAAATATAAAGATAGCCTATATGAGTAGTAAACACAATTATAAAACCGACGGAGTTTTAATGTAGATAGATTTGGTTAGGAGAACATTTCTAGAAAACACAAACAATCTTTTTGCGGTTCACAATGACATTTAATATATAATTAGTATAAATTCCTATAAAATAACACAATCTATAAAAATTGATATCTGTAGATAACACCTTGTTATAGTAACTAGTTATAGAGAAGTGAAAGTACCTAGGGTCTAGTATCGTTTCTGTCAGATAAGGTTCTTACTTTTAAAAATTATGTCTGTACCTTTAAAACGTTTCAGATCCTATTCTAGGAAATGTAATATTTTGAATTTTTTTAATGATAAATGATTTTCCTTTAAACTGTGTAAACAATTAATTAATTAATCCGACATAATTACTTTGGAAAGAGCAATCAAGTGTGTACCTTAGGATGACCACCTAATTGAGCTACTGATCGTATCTAATTGATAGAGTGGGCTCAGAGAAGATGTAGCGTGTTCACCACTAAGCTGTTAAATGTAGCGTGGGAGAACACGGGTGCTGATGTTGCCCCAAACCCCAAAAGCTGATATCGCAGTTATTGATTTATTATAGTGTGAACCTCCATCACTGACGAGATCCTACACTACACTTGATTTAATCCCCAATTTAAAAGAGGTCCCTTAATTCCACAATCGAGTTCATCCACTTGGGTTGTGGGGTCAAAATCCTCCACTGAAGAAAGGGGAGCTGGACTTAGGGTCAAGTTTCTCCATTACAGCTCATAGAAGCGATTCAAAAATTCCATGTGTAACAGCCTACTGCAAACTTAACTTTCAATTCTTCAATCATTTATACATATAATAAATTATAGTTCATACACAACCAAACTTAAACTAACTCTTTCTGAGTTAATGAATAGATAGTTCATTCATAAAACCTTTTCAAAAATAATTATTATAATACAAACCTAGCTTTAAAACTTTCTATAATCTCTACATTTAATTATGGTTTTACCCTATTATAACTGGACATTATATATCATGTGTCATTAAATTTTACTTTTATTTTATTTTGTAATTTGCTGTATGAATCTCCACCTGTTCTCATGGACCTCCATGCAACGTAGAGGGCGCTAGTCCTCGACAAATGTTTACCCCATAAACACGGTGGAAACCAGCTATTACACTCAGACAATAAATACATTTGTTAAGGTGTTGTGGAAAAACTTGACCATGGCTATCGGAATAATTATCTCCGTGGAGTAAAAATACTTCCGCGATTAGATTTTGGTGATGTGGGATTCGTTTTAAAATTTATAGGAGAGGACATTTCTGCCCACAATCTGGCACTGTTTTTGCTTTATCATCTTAAGATAAATTATTTTAATCGTGAAGAATTGTTACCCAAAAATTATGATTCATATTTAAGTTTTATGTGCCCTAAGCAAAAATAGATTGGCTTTCACAATTCTATATTTCCTCATGTCAATATGTCTTTCTCCACCTCTGTCAGGTTGTCACTGTCCACGAATGTGTTTCAATTTGGGATAATACTTTTCAAACCTTACTTTATATGGCTATATCTTGGGACAATTTACATTCTCTCGACCGCTCCAAGAGTGAAATTATGCAATCGTCAAAACAATTGAAATCGAGATTTTTATAAATGTCGATGTTTTATGACACGCTGATACTGAAAAATGGTTTCTACAATGCTGTATTTATGTATGTCTGTCGGTTGTCTGTATCTTGGACTAGAGCCGAAAATATTTAAGGTGCGGCAGAAGGGAACGCAAGTAATTTTACAGTTCTTATAGCCTTACATTTTTTGGCCAAAATAAATCAAATATTTCTCCAGGAGCAACATAGAGTTTGGTTTCCTGCACATGCTATATCAATAGTACTTGAATATATGTCAAGGGTGTCCTGGAGTTTGGTCAAAACCTTTTTGAATAAAGAAAATATTTTTTGACAAAATCCAAGGACATCCTTGTCAGATATTCAAGATTTGTTGATATTAGCACGTAAAGAAGATTAAACTATGTTTCTACTGGAGAAATATTTGGTTTTTTTTTGGCCTAAAATTTCTAATTATATAAAAACTGTAAAAATACTTGCGCTCCCTTCGACCACACCTTAACCGATAGGGCCAAAACTTAATCTAGTGTTTCCATAAGGTTCAATGGGGTAGTTTTTTGAATTGGATATCCAACCCTAAACTTAAGGCTAGTTTACAAAGGGGCAGAAAGAGACAATATATATATTTTTTTTTTTTATTTCAAAATTAGTACCTACGATTTTGATTAGCTTTTGTATTTATACGTTTTTAAAATCTAAAATCAAGTGAAAATTTTCATGTTTTTACTAAGATTACTTTGAAGGTACACTATTATGTAAGATTTTATTTTATTTTAAGTATATCTGTGCAATTATTTGAGATAACATATAATTGGTAGGATGTAGTTCAATATTAATAATAAAACGCTTTTATTTGAAATCAATTGGTAAACGCGATAGTTTCTAAGCTATAAAAGCAGGTGTAGAAATAATATATTATTCAATTATTTTAAAATGAACTTGATTTTTAAATTCTTTGGTTGAAAGAAAAAATCATATTTGCTTAGTGTATTTTTAATAGCCTATGGTTTAGGATTTATTCTCTTTAATTGAATGGGAATTTTTTTTAAACTTTCTATCGACCCCTTGGAGAGAAAAGTATTGTGAATGTCAAAAAGTTTTAGCTCGAAATTTTGATTCATATCGACGTTTCATGACTCTTTGAAACCGTTTAATGGTTCCCGCGATTCCTTTTGACTATTTGTAAATCTGTATTTCAGCTTAGAGCCGAAACCATTACCGATTAGGCTAATATTTAGTATCTACGTATTTAATAGGTTAACCACAATATTTTTTTACTATTATAAATCAAATCCCAAAATTATCGCTAGTTTATTGAATGACAAAAAGGGATGAAATTGATTTTCAACATCCCCTCAAAGTATTTTGACATTTTTTCACTAAAGAATTGTTTAGCACTACAAACCGAATGGCAATTCTGATTTTTCCAATAAAAATGACTTTAAGGATACTTTAGAAAAATTAACATTTCCAATTTTGATCATATATCCGTATCGAAACGAAATATGAATTAGCCTATACCTTTAAAGTTGTGGTAATACTACAAATAAAAATTATGTGGTTGAGAATATGTTTTTATAAAATAAATAGTTTCTAAACTATCAGAAAACATTTATATACTCTTCGAAGGACAAGATAGTTGTTCCTTTCTCAATGATTCTCTAACAATGTCGTTTTGATGGTAAAATAAAATATCCCTGGTGGAGTGTTTCTGTAAAAAAAGATGTTTTTCGCAAATAATACTAGTTTTTAGTAAATATTTCAATTTCAAGATAGAGACGAGATAAATTCTGAGTGGTGCACAGTACCATTTATTTCTATGTTTACCCTAGCTTAAGGGTAGTTTATTTATAAGTTTTATATATATTAAAATTGATCGAAAATGGCTCAAATATTTCAATGTATATCTAGGAATTGTTTGAACTCCAGAATAATACTGTACACTTGGTTTCTGAGTGGAAATTGGTTGAAGTTAATTTTATTGATTAGTGATTTTAGAAATATTTAAATATATTGAAAATTCTTTTAGCGATTTTGTTTAAAATTTGAATCAAGAAAATGGTTAACATTACAAATAAAATTTTACTTTTTTAGGGAACATTTGATTAGGGGTGTTAACTATTGCGCTTTATTAAATTTAAAATTGCGTATAAGGCTCTAACTATTATGGTCAAATTGGGTATCGGTTTATGTTTTTTAACATAGTACATGATTGTATAGTAAAAATCTTAAAAAAGTAAATTTTTTAGCATATGAAATTAGTGAGAAGGTCTATAAACAGTTCTAGGTTTGAATAAAAATCACTAACATCTGGACCGTTATTGAGTTTTTTCAATACTAATGCTGAGATTGGAACAAGAATCAAAATTGATTGCAGTGATTTCTCAGCACATTACAGCGAATAACTAACATAAATATTATATTTTAAGCACTTCCATGTCATCTCTTTTTATTAATTAGTCAATGTAATTAACCCTAAGTAATAGTCTATGTTTAAATAGAATAACCATATATACCCATGGTAAAATAAAGAGGGAGGGGGTCAAATAATATTCAAGATTTTTAAAATCTTGTATTTTTTTTCAAAATATATATAGATTTTTTTTTTTCAAAATTAGTATCCATTAACTATTTTCATGGTAGATAATAGTATGTGTTTATTTACTAAGAATAACATTATTATTAATATTATTATTATTATTATTTGTATTAGCACCCCGTTTTACTAGCCGTTCGGGTTATATGCACTTACGCTAATGTGTAATGGTAGGGTGATTGGGAGATGATATGGAAGAATAAAATTAATGTAGGGGTAGTTTTCTTATGACTGAATTTAGAAATTTGTAAATATTTCGAAATTAAATCTTTATTATTCTGTTAAAAATCAGTACTTCGTATTTGATTTATTGTCATAAATAAAGATTTGTATTTATATTTTTATAAATTTCAATAGCTAGTTCCCATGTAACTGGTTTTTGAAAATTATATATTTTTAAAAACATTGAAATAAATATAATATGAAATTTATATCTGAGGGATGTTTATTTTTACTATCAAAATGACATGCTTTTTTTCTAAGAACATTATTATTAATGTAAGTCTACTATAATAAATCAATTTTTGAACATTAGATTAAAGACTCAAATTTATTATATAAACATACGTATTTAAGCGTGTATTATTTTCAACTATCTTACGAATTTAAGTAAATATTTCCAATTTTATGTAAAAGAATATGAAGGTATTTTCGGTTCACCAAGCAGACCTTTTATTTTTTCATATATATATATCAAACTAATGTATTTAAACAAATCCTGTTATATAGGGATAATAAAACTTGATTTTAAGTGTCCATACATTAAAGTTGTTATTTGCCTAGTCCAGTTTTAAAAAGTATGTATATCGAGGATTTATACATATTTATATATTATATTAATTCATGTTATTTTTATAAAATTATTTTATTACGTTTTAAATATCTCTCGCTTTCATTTTACCTATCTTTAATTATTTCTACGTTTCTCTCTCTTTCTCTCTGTATCTCTCGTTAACTATATTTCTTTGATTGATAATTTATTTATCAATAACTATATCTTATTCCTACCTACTTTTTATCTTATTATTATTATTATTATTATTAGCACCGCGTCTTACTACCCGTTCGGGTTATATGCACTTACGCTAATGAGTAATAATAGGGTGATTGTAAGATGAAATGTAAGACCTACAGTTTAACGTGGAATCCGGACCACGGTGGAGGCCAGGCATTCCCTACATTCCCAAGATGTCTTGTCAGAGGTGAAGGAAGGGTTTGGTAATCAGATAAATCTGTGCTGGGACCGAGGAAGGAACCCCGGCCGCCAGCACAGAAGTCTGTTTTTATCTTATTACATACAAGCTTATGCCAAAGCTCTGCTGCTACACAGTCTTAGCACCTAGTATCTAGCCTACTAAATTTTAAAGTACCAGTACGAGTCGGTAATGGGATCTCGTATCCTAGTCGGTAGTTTGTGTTGTGTTATTTTTCATAGAAATCTTTCTCACTTTCCCTTCAGGAAATGAAATTAAAGAAATGAGATGTAACCTATAAGATAATAACAATTTGATCCACATACATTATTGACATTCTACACTTCCAGAAAATAGACTATTCCAACCCCATATTATCATCGTGCTTCTTTTATGATATAGTGCGCTATGTATGCTCAATATTATATCGGTGAACTTATGGTTGCTATTATGAAGTACACTCGTATTGCTATTAGTTAAAAGATGAGTTTGTTTAAGTAAAACTATTTTATGACTGTTCTGAAAATCAAAAGATTTAGAGAGACACCCGTTGACTTGGAAACACAGGCTGTAAAAAATCATTAGACGTATTAAGAAAACACAAAAATTATATTCCTTCTAGGCAAACGAAGTGTTTGGGAGGGAAAAGGAATTATTTCCAAGACAAATATAATCAACAGTTGGTCTTGTCTAGTGATCATCGAAACTTAAAAAGTAAAGTGAGGGGTTTTTAGACAATCGATTCATTTGTTTAGGTACGGAGGGGTCTATGTGAAGGAGAGTTAATATAGGTAAAATGGGCACTAGAGGCAAATAAAAGTGAGAAAAGTGTTCTCTCTCTATTTATTATTGAAGCAAATATTTTATTCTTACTTGAAAATTATGTCAATGGGACTATGAAAGCTATACCCTTCCTTAGGCTGGATAAACAATTATTCATAGTTATTTACATAAATATATAATAATTAAAATTTAAATTTAAATTTTGAGTTAATATTTTCATAGTTTGAAGAAATATAAAAATAAATATTTAAAGGAAAGTGTTAATTTCAAAATATTCTTAAAAGCAAAGTGTCAGGAAAATGTATGTAGGGCCTTAGGAGGAAGAAGATTTGTTTAATGGTTCGGGTTGTAGTATAGATGGTATTCTTGAATTGCCATTTGTTAGGTTTAATAATATTAAATAATGGAGATTGAAAACAGTTTTATTTAAAAATGTTCTGATTTCCTTAGTTATAGAATTTTCTTATTGTATAACGCGTTCGATAGATTAAGTGAATACAGATTTTGAATATATGGATGCTGATTTATGGAAAAATCATCGTCACAAAACTGATATCATCACGTTGAAAATAATTCGCCACATTTCATTAAACGCCCCTAAGCTATAAACCACTATTTCAATAATTGTGTGAAATATTGGGACAGTTATCTAGATTTTGCGGATAATTTAACTTGACGCAAAGTCTTTAATATAGTGTATTGAGTTTGAATAGGTAACGATAAATGAATATTATATCAATGGAAGTGAAGTAATTAATTTCAGGCACTAATTAAACATTTTGTTTTGGTTCTTAACCGATTCGTGTATAAGGATTTTACTCCTCTTGGAGTGTCAAATATAGTATAGTACGAGAGATATGGGTCTTAACATAAATGGGACCCAAATAGTTAATAAGCTTCACTAGCACAATGACCCTTATAAAGTCAAGTCTCATATACAATTTTGTATGCAGCTATGCATATGCCCTGATTTTTTTTTCGAATACTGCCATGGAGGTACCTACTACGTACCAGGATCCTACTGTTTGGTAGTATTATGCTAAGATGAAAGACCTTTCAGAGCAGTGGTAGAAAATCTGTTTTGGCAGGCGGCTTATAATACAAAATATTATGATGATGTAAGATATTGTTACGAAATAAGGTCTTCTAGAGTTGGCCTCTTAACAAAATCATGGAATATCTTACGTTCATATAGTCAAGTAGGCTTCGGCTCAGCAAATCAGAGACAAATATGGATGGATTATCATATTCGCGGGCGTAAATAGCGGGATAATAGGGGGGACAAGTTCTCCCCAATAATCTGCTCGTATAGGAAAATTTAATAAAGTACTCAATTTGGGAAAAATTGGTTCTCACAGCGAAGATGTAAATCAGATAATTTAAATATTAAAATTAGAAGTACAACATAATTATTTTTGTTAAAAAGTTATTATATATTATGCAGCTTGACTTCTTAGCTTACAATGATTGACACATTAATTTATAAGTTTTGAAAATCAATAGACAAGACCACCTGTAATTTATATTTGAAATAGTTCCTTTTTCTTTCCAGGCCCCCATTTTCTAGGATCTATACCTTTTGTGTTTCCTCAATATTATTATTGATTAATTCCCTCAATTTTGGTAAGTTAACGGGCTCTTCTCTAAATCTGTTGATTTTCAGAACTGTCACGAAATAGTTTTATTCAAACACCCTTATCTTTCAAAACATGTTGTTTCCAACTGCCAACTGTGAGTACTACTACACCTCTTGGTGCAAGCATGCCGAGTAGCACACACACCACTCATCACCTCTATCTTCGCACACCGCACATCGCTTATGGAACAGCCAGTGCACACCAAGAAGATTACTTATCGCACTTTGTACGTGGCTAGAGAAAACCAGTCTGCCCGTATTTCATTCATGGTTTCTTAGACTTTTTTATTTTTCTATTTAAATATTTTTAATTTAATTTTTAAAATATTCATTAGAATGGAAACAAATTATCTTTGACATCGGTAGTGATTATGATAATGACATGTCAGCAAAAGCAAAATTTCCATGTCTCTTGTCCCAGATTTCTGGGTACTTTGAAATAATATTTAATAGTTTTCCTTTTATGTCATTCATCCTCTTCCTAAAATAGATTCATTCTGTAGAAAATTTGTACAAGACAAACGTCGAAGTAAAGTCAAATTGACAAAATATTAATAGAGTGTGCACTGAACAACACTGAGGGCTTGCTTTGATCTTGAACCAACCAATGAAAGCACCGTACACATCACACAATTCTTCACAAAAACAAACAATTTGATTTCTTGTGTCTGGTCGGAGTGAAGTGTGGAGAGTGAAGTGCTCGGCATGCACGCTCTTTAGGTGGGTTTGTTTCAACAACTTATGCTATGTGTGGGGATAGGAGTGACGAATGATGTCCGGAGATAGGAGTGATGAGCAATGTGTGGAGATAGGAGTGATGAGAGATGTGTGGAGATAGGAGTGATGAGCGATATGTGGAGATAAGAGTGATGAGCGTTGTGTGGAGATACGAGTGATATCCGGGGATAGGAGTGATGAGCGATGTGTGGAGATAGGAGTGATGAGCGATGTGTGGAGATAAGAGTGATGAGCGTTGTGTGGAGATAGGAGTGATGAGCTATGTGTGGAGATAGGAGTGACAAGCAATGTGTGGAGATAGGAGTGATGAGCGATGTGTGGAGATAGGAGTGACAAGCAATGTGTGGAGATAGGAGTGATGAGCAATGTGTGGAGATAGGAGTGACAATCAATGTGTGGAGATAGGAGTGATGAGTGATGTGTGGAGATAGGAGTGATGAGCTATGTGTGGAGATAGGAGTGATGAGTGATGTGCGGAGATAGGAGTGATGAGCAATGTGTGGAGATAGGAGTGATGAGTGATGTGTGGAGATAGGAGTGATGAGTGATGTGTGTAGATAGGAGTGATGAGCTATGTGTGGAGATAGGAGTGATGAACTATGTGTGGGGATAGCAGTGATGAGTGATGTGTGGGGATAGGAGTGATGAGTGATGTGCGAGCTCCTCGGCATGCACGCACCCTTAGAGAAGATAATTTGTTTTCAAATGTTGACACGTAAACTCGTCTAACTACTTATGTTACTTATGTGACGTATTGGATAGCATCGATATAAATGAAACAGTAAGGCGTTTTTATCCAGAAAAAAGAAAAAAAGATTAACGTTTTAATTGCTGCATTAATTATTAAAGTGATTTTTTTATATGATCAATACAATAATGAAATATTTTATATCACATATATCTTTAATATTGAGGGGAAATAGGTTTTATCCAGGGAAGTAACAAGGAAATATGGTTTCGATATTCTCTCCCCCTCCTCCCTTTCTGTTAAATTATGAATATTAATATATTTTTTGTTTCGTTGCAATGTATAGGCTTTTAGCTTATTGGAGTATATTACATTTTCTAATAGCTAGAGGATAAATTATGTGTTGGAACACCTATAAAATATTTAATGTAAAAAAATACAAATCAATTTAGTGACGTCACAACTAACCACTGGAAATATCCCTATCACGCTACCCCCATTTTAACCCTCGCCCCTACCCCCTAAAACTGGGTATGGACTGGATTAAATCCATCCCCCTCTGCCCCTCAATAAATAAGAGCTAGCGATGACCATGAAGATGTTCAATCTTGTATATATTTATTTTATTAATTCCTCTTAGACGAAATTCCTTGCTCTCACATTTTGTCATAGAAAATTCTATTTCAAATTAAAAAGGGAAAGAGTTCATGTTATTTATACGCATACATAGACCTGGTTATTGATAATTGTAAACCAGATATCAACTTAAAATAATAAAACAAGGAATAATTTTAAATTTTATCCATACGCGAAGAACGATTTATGGAAGTTTGATGTGAATAAATGGAACGGCGCACCACACAGACCTTCTCTCTCTTTTTATTTTAAAATAAATATACATTTACTAAAAGCTCGTAAGATTTCTTAACGGAATAATGTACATTGTAGCATCAAAACTCCACACTCCAGGAATAAAATAATATGCACTGATATAGAAACATTTATAAAAGAGGTGCATTTGTCCAACAAAAAGCATTGGAAACAAATTCATATTTCAGGCTTTATTAAATGAAATTGGAACTATTTGCTTACTGCTTGAAAACTGGGATCTGATTTACATACTTACTCCAATCTATGAAAGGTGTATATACTAAAACTGATTGGAGGGAATTAAAACTAAATCTAAGTAATTAATAACTAATGAAAGAATGTGAAAGTGTAATATGAATTATTGCTAAGACAAATATTTTGAATATTGTTTGTTGCGTGTATAAAGGTTAAAAAAAATTAGTAGAGAATGGTTAAACTAGAAAAGAGGACAGAAAACTTGACCTCTAAATTTAAGAATATAAACAATCTAAATTTACGTATTTCCAGATAATAAAGCAATCAGAGAATCAGGAAACTAATTTATACATTCGCAGTAAATTGATTTATGGTCTGAAAAACAAATTCGAACACTCCAAATTTGGTTAGTCATATTACTGCAAATGACATATATCTGGGTATTGTTGTTTGTCGTTGATTCGTCAGATTTCAGAATGGATTTCAAACTATATTTGCTCATTAATTCCAACAAAAAATAATCTTTGTGTCCAATAATATTATAGTTAAAATCTACTAATAGTATAACATCAGATTTGTCGGAAGAGATGATTTTTTTATTTAGCACCGCGTCTTACTACACATTCGGTGTGTACGCTTAAGTACTAATTAAGCTAATTGATTAGGTATTGGTGAGGTTGGATTTAAATGAAGTGAATCCGCATTACCGTGGAGGAAGAGTGGAAAACCATTTAGGAAAAAGCATCCCAAATTCACCCGACCGAGATTCGAATCTTGATCTCCCCATCCTCAAAAGTCAAGCTAACCACGAAACTAAGGCGTTAGCCAACTACGCCACTGAGTCTGGTATCAATATATAAATTAGTTTTGTAAGTTAATATGCCATATAGTATATATTATATTATACATATATTAAGTTATACATGGTTTTATGTGTCAATGTACCCTATAATATATATATATATTATACTTATATATAGTTATATATATATATTATACTTATATCTAGTTATATATATATATATTATACTTATATTTAGTTTTATATACATATATATATAATATATATATACAAATACAAAGGGTTGCTTATAAATAGTAAACTATTGGTTTTATAAAAAAATATTCCAGATTAAAATATGTTTATTTTTAATAGTAGATACTTTTCCTGCTTGATCTTTAAAATAATGTAAGCACCAAGCTGAGTTACAGACAACATTGCGAAAGCCACTCTTGTTTTTCAGTGCGTGAACGTTAAAATATATCAACATTTTGAGTTCAAATTTTTATAATAATCACAATACTAATCTCCCCAATGGGTCAAGAAAAAGTAAAAGATTAAAAAGAGCATCATTATATTTCACCAAAAAAAATAATCAAAAAGCATATATTTCTACAGAATTATTAAGTAAATAAGAACATCTGTGACCACCATAGAGCATAATAATAAATCTTATTATTTGATTTAATAAATAAGAACTCCTAATATTTGTGAAACCAAATAAGTCAATACATTTTTTGTAGAAACACTTCAGCAAAGATCAAAAATTAAATAATAGACACCTACTATTTGGCATTAATAACTAGGAACACTGTTACAGACAAATTGCGTAAAGAGAATTATTATCAACTACCTGAATTAAAAAGTATGTACATTTTCGTATAACTCAGAAACTATTAATTTTATAAAATCATATTTCAAATAAAAATAATATTTAATTGTGTCACAACTTTACAATGATTATCTATTTATTATTTCAAATATTTTTGGAGAAATGATGAAAATTGGAAAATTTATTTTATAAACTACCCTTTAAGTAATTTTCATAATAAAATGAGAACTGCCATCTTGTTAATTATCATAAACAATGTCCAGATATAAAATTTATTCAAAATAGTTAGTGCGAATTTTGAGAAAATCAAATTTTGATATTTCTGCCATTAAGTAAACTATCCTTAATTTTAGGGCTAGATATATAATTCCAAAAACCCATTGGGGCAAACCTATGACAACCCTAACTAACAAGTTGTAGCCCAATCGTTAAAATAGTTTAGGCTCTAGCGGGAGGTATAGACTGACAGAGAGATGGATATGCAGACGGAATTGCGAAAACAAACGTTTTGGACTCGGGGATTATGAAATAACATTCATCAACACCTTTATTTTGATTATTTTGATAATCACAGTTCTTGCTCTACCTGTAAGGTAGCGTAAAAGTAAAAATATTAATATCGGGTCCTCGAGTGTCTTATTAAAATGTCGACTTCCGTTTAAAATCTTTGTAATTTTCTTAGGGGTTGCACAACTTATGGTTGTCGCATTGGTATTAAATGCCTCATTTATAAATTTTCACCAATAAAATAGGTAAATATTGACAATTGAGTCTAAAATGATATAGGTAGATCATTTCTGTACAAACATTTCCCTTAGGGGGTTGAAGGAAAGAAAATATACATTTTTTGAGAGACTTAGGCCTACTTATTACTTCTTTTTTTAGCACCACATCTCACTACTCGTTCGGGTTATACGCTTTAAGTACTAACTACGCTAATGGATTAGGAATTAGGAACGTTAAATTAGAGGAAGTGAACCCGCATTTACGTGGAGGGAGAGTGGGAAAACCATTTNGAAAACCCCTTTGGCCCCCCCCCCCCCCGCGTTCACCCGACCGAGATTTGAAACTCGATCTCCCCGTCCTCAGTAGCCGAGCTCAACACGACAAGCGCGTTAGCCAACTACGTCACCGAGGCGGGTTACTTATTACTTACTCAATGGTTTTAGAGAAGTATTGCGTTAAGACTTAAGTAGTATTTCCTTACATCTAAAGCTCATAAAATTGTATTGATACATTTGCCAATATCTCAGAAACTATTGGTTTATAAAAATTTATTTCATTTAAAGTTTTTTTAATTTTCAATAGTACTACAATTTTGCAATGATAAGTTATTTAGTATCTCAGGTAGTTGCGGATGTGTGGCAATTTCCACATCTGTAAAGTATCCTAAAAGTAATTTTCATGGGAAAATGAAAATAGCAATTTCATTTATAGTTTAATCAACGTCCAAATATGAATTTTAATCAAAACTGTTTGAGCTGATTGAGAAAACATAATTTTTCTTATTAGACCTTCAGTAAACTACCCTTAAATTTAGGGTTAAGAGGTATCCAATTCGAAAAAACCCTCAATGAAAACCTATGAAAAGCCTAGATACCAAGTTTTAGCCCGACCGGTAAAATAGTTTAGGCTCTATTCTGAGTTATAGACAAACAGACATACGGAAATTAAAAAAAAATCGATTCGGTGGGTCATTAATCATTCGTTATAAACTTACAATACTTTCTCTACCTCTTAGATAGTAAGAAATTAATAAATATAGGTCAAACTATTATTTGACTCTCTATATTGAACATAGTCATAAGGTTCACATAGGAAAAATATGCAACATCTGACACTTAATGTGTGTTCAAGTGAGTTTAAAATAATTTTTAAGTGTTTTTATTTGTTAGAAAACCATTTATAATACATTTATTTACAAATATGAATTATAAAATTATCATATAGAGGGTATTCTTTAGCATTTTTTACTGTTACAAAAAGAACATTAACATTAAGAACATTGGTGATATCCAGCCAAATATTCAAATTTAAATAAATTTCTCTTTCTTTTTCACCACGATCCCAGGATTTATGTAAAACTTACAGAAAAAACAGAATATAGTCAGACTCTTTATCTGTTCCAAAGAATTAATTAATATTTTATTTCTAAATATTATTTCTATCAAATTTTTTCCTCAATTATACTATATTTTTGGGTTTTACTCAATATTCTAATTTTATATATGTTTATTGTATATTATTTTTCTTTTACTCTGGTATTATATATTATAAACTCCTAAATTTAACTATGTTCGGAGAATACAATTTTTATCGATTAATTTTTTTCAAAATAGATGTAATACCATATTTTATTTTTTATTTTGTAAGATTAGAATTGTATTTATTCGGAATTTAATAGGTAGGATTGAAATGTGGTAACAATGAAAGAATTATTATAGCAACCAAGAAAAGTTTCAATAAAGTTTTTTTATTGTAGTTTAAATTAGTACATTTAATCCAGTGATCAATTTTATTTCAATTGTTCATGTTTTATTTTAATTGTTTTTTCCTTCATCTCTTGTAGAGATTTACAGCACACCATTGTTTTAGGTAAGGTAGTGGAATTATTATTAATATTGAATCATTCAGAAAAACGTTCCCGAGCACACTCAGTGGTCTCGATTGCTAAGAATCGTCGTGCCACTGTCAGAGTTAGCCGAGCTAAAGGTGTTTTTTTTAAATTATTCACTCCTAGCTCCTTGGAGTGGCCCACCCTAATTATAGTTTAAACATATAATACACATATAATTTTAATCATATCGGTGCTACCTTTTGTTTTGTAATTTAAAGGGGAAATTATATTTTAATTAAATTGCTTTTAATTTAATATGGTCATGTGTGTAGTTCTGTAATTATTAAATTATTTAAAATAGAAATCATATTAGGGAGGGATAAGTATATATTAAAGCAACGTATTAATTCAAACTTCGTTTAAATTAAACAAAATTGACTATGAAATAGATTCAACTATGTATTAAATAGAGTTTAAACATATTCATAACTAAATTTTGATCAAAAAATAGTTTATACTAATTATTATATAACTAGCTCGATAAAATGGCATAGAAAAACAAATTAACGTTTATAAATTTTTTTTCACAGTTTCACATAAGGGTGTTGAATTTTGTGTATAATTTTCTAAAAATTGTTTGCGCATGTTTTTTATAACTAACTAGCATAACTTCTGAATATTATACTACTATTGCTTTCTCAAAGAAATGATAATTGAGCTTACACTATTTCAGGGAAGAGGGAAATACCGATAATGGTACAAGGTGTTTGAAGATATTAAAATTAATACATACGCAGAAGATAATAAATATTATAAACTAATATTGATTGAGCCTGTTGGAATTGGAATTTAATGGTTTACTGAGTAAGTACCCTTAAGAGGTATATATACGAACTAAATAAAAGGTTTCCCACATATGTCTATCATATTAATTTATGTTCTACATGCTTAGTAATATGGTTGATCAAAGCATGGCAATGATTAATATAATAGTTTTCAAACTTTGAGTACCTCGAAATGCATATTAAGTTTTTATTGTTAAGCTTTCTAATTTCTCTCAACACCTCGTAGAGAGATGTAGTTTGATTGTCAAACTCGAACTCGAAATTTTGATAAATATCTATGTTTCATGATCGCAATAAATAAAGAATGTGGTTTTGGCCTAGAGCTGAAACAATTTCACCATTGGGATAAAACTTGGTATCTCTGGAGCTTTAATAAAGCTCCCCCGGGGTAAGTTTGGAATTAGATATCCAACCGTAAGATTACGAACAGATAAAATCGATTTACTCAAAATACGCTCTGAACATTCTGATAAAACTTTTATTTATGCATTGTTTGCCAACACTAAAAAAATTAAAATTCTTATTTTCCTATTATACGATTTATAAGGGTACTTTAAATAAGTGGAAAGCTCCAATTTTGATCATATCTTCGCAACTATTCGAGATAAGTAATAAATTATTTTTAAATTGGAGTACTTTTAAAATAAAATTATTTTATTTGAAATATATTTATATACATCCAATAATTTCTGTAATATAAGAAAGCCATATTAACTTTTTAGAAAGTTCTATAAAATAATAATTTGATTTCTATGTGTTTTTTTTTAAGATTTAAATATTTTATAAATGTTTATATAACATTGTATGTGCTATTTAGTGGAGTGTTTCTGCAACATTGTTTATAATTTATTTTGACAAATATTATGAATTTTGATTAAATATCTCTATTTTAAGGTAAAACAGAGATAAATTCTGTGCGGTACACCGTACAATGTATTTTTTATTGTTTTATCATCAGAGCGTATAACCCGAACGGGTAGTAAGACGCGGTGCTAAATATTATTATTATTATTATTTATCAACAGTTTAGGCTAATTGCATTTAATAATAACCATGGCGTATGAAATAAAAATATTGAATTTTAGATATTATACCCACTCTTTCTGAGGGAATCTGGAGAAACCATTATTGAAAAAAGGGGCCCTAGCTCACCCAGTCATGATTTAAAATCGAATCAGCTGGATTTCACTGTTGCATACTTAACCCAGGGAGTCACTTTTGCATTAAACTAGAGGTTTTATGACAGTAAAATCAAGTTTCAAATCCTGGTTGGATATAATTATGGTGTTTTTTCTCAAATTGTTTTGCTCTCCTATCATGCAAATACAGTTTTTTTTCCCTGAACTCTAACTTCTTCTTTCCAAACCATTTTTTTTAATATAAATTGATAGTTCTTATGGTTAGTAAGATAAGCTGTAAATTGAGTTTATTGATGTCTGATAATCCGATTCAAATATTAATCCCAATATATTGTTTAGAACATTATTTTCTAACATTGTATCAAATATAGCCACTGAATCAAATATCTGAGATTAAAAAAATTAGAAGAACAATTTTTTTTCTAATACTTATTTTAAACATTTATATGTTTAATCTCATACATTTCTCATTGATTGGTAATCAGCGAGAGTATTCGAACTTTTAAACAATATGTAATTATAAATCAAAATATATTTAAAATAATTTCAATTAATTTTTTTTAAGAAATAAGAGGAAAATGTTTAAATTTTTAAAGATATTATTTTTGTCAGTTAATTTATGTGCTTACAATAAAAGAGGAGAGTAATCTTAATAAACTGAAATTGTAGTCTAATACACAATATCTTAATTCTTGGTTGTGTATGGGACTTCCTATTCAACTGAGAGACGATCATATTGCGCAGGCGCATGTCGAAAACTTCCGCAGCATGGCCAACTTGAACATTCAGGGTGTCTCAAGGACTCATTTCTATTAATAGTGAGCGCTGGGCAATTACTAGCTTAGGATCACTGCATCATACATCTAACAAATAATAATTTAATTCATTGATATAAATAAAGATATCTAAATTATATTTTATTTAAAGCTTTCAAATTTGATGATATTTAACTAAAACATTTATGAAATAGATTTAAACCGTGTTTTGTGATCATGTGGTTGGTTTTTAACATGTGAACTATCAATATTACAAACTTCGGTGATCCAATGGTTGAGGGCGCCACTCTCGCAATAAACTTGACTACCAATGACTAGGATATATGTTTTCTAGTCCCGGTCGGGTGGAGCGAGAGTATATTTTACTAAATGGTTTCCCATTCTCCTTCACGCAAATGTTGACACATATTTTTTAAATTCAAACTCCCTCATCCTTAAAACGTTATAGAAATTAATATATATACGTATATACCATACATCTGATAATACCTGATGGTAGAAATATTTATTTATTTGACACCGCGTCTTACTATCCGTTCGGGTTATACGTTTAGGTACTAATTGCACTAATGGATTAGGAATTGGGAAGGTAAAATACAGAGGAAGTGAACCCGTATTTGAAGGGAGGGAGAGTGGAAAACCATTAAGGAAAAACTACCCCAGTTCACCCAACCGAGATTCGAACCTCAATCTTCCCGTCCTTGCCAGTCTAGCTTAACACGACTAGCGGGTTATCTAACTACACCATTGAAGCAGGTTGAAGGAAAAAATAGAATTGGTTGTGGTTTTACAGTTCTTTTCTAGCCTAATTTTTGATCACCTATTTAGCCTACTGTAATTTCCTCTTCTCTGAACCATCACCCGCCTCGGTGACGTAGTTGGCTAACGCGCTTGTCGTGTTGAGCTCGACTGCTGAGGACGGGGAGATCGAGGTTCGAATC